>PVKP010014287.1:0-53207 GCA_004027715.1 Plecturocebus donacophilus | reverse complement strand
TTAGAGCACTGGACAACGATGAGGCTGAGCCCTTTCTTCATGGAGCCTCCTTCCCCCTCAAACAGCCCCACTGAAAGTCTGTCCCAGCTGCTTGGTGTGGGCTGGGGTTCCAGGTGGAAACCGGGGATATTAGTGAGCTGTGGCTGGGAGAGTCACAGCTTCCAAATAGGGCTTGATGGTGGGCTTTAACAACGTGGGAGGGAGGGATTGTGAGACCCCATGGTATCTGACTTCCAGCTGCTCCTTAGAAAGCTCTGGGAGTAGTATGTTTGCAGTCAGATGGCCCAGGGGCAAGCCGCACCCTTCCACAGCCTTGCAGGGAGCCAGTGATGTGTGCGGCTGTCGTCGGCATTTTCATGGGTTATTTCTGTTGAGATGTCTAGAGGCCAACTCTATGCAAAGAGAGAAAAGTATCTTGCACAACTCTGGGCTCCCCTGATTCAGGAGAAGCACAGAAATTCTTGACAAGTTTAACTCTGTTTAAAAAAAATATGTGGAACACGCAAGATACTAAAGTGTGTACCGTCCCTTCTCAGAACTGTCAATTACCTCTTTATTAGTTTAAGGAACTTTTGTTAGCTAAGAGAGTATATTTCAGTTCAAACTGAAGTTTAACACAATTCTGATTCTTAGCCTAATGTTTTATAATACAAAAATTAGCCAGGCATGGTGGGGCGTGCCTGTAATCCCAGCTACTCAGGAGGCTGAGGCAGGAGAATTGCTTGAACCCAGGAGGCAGAGGTTGCAGTGAGCCAAGATTGGGCCATTGCACTCCAGCCTGGCCAGAGAGTGAGACTCTGTCTCAAAAATAAAACAAACAAATAAACAAAAAAGTGAATGTTTTGTGTTACTTACAGATGAATCTTACAAATGACTTAATTCTGTTTATGGTTTTTTCTGTCTTGCTTAATTCCCAGCCCATCATATATACAGTTTAATATGAGACATTTAACTACATAGCAATTTTGGTGTTCCCAGGCCAGTATTTACTGTAAGAAATATAAACATACCTTTTTAGAAACATTGATCATGATTGATAAAAAATAAAAATAAAAATATCACATAATATAAACTGGATTTTTTTTCTCTTAGAAGTAAAGAGGAAGTGGGGTACCAGCACGGTCCAGCTCGGTCTTCTGCAAAGCCTCAGGTGGCCCATGCTGGCCAGCCAGGCACTGACTCAGAAGTCCTGCCTGGAGAAGAGGCAGCAGGTATCCTGGGAGCAGCCACCAGAAATGCTCTGCTAGAGCAAAGCCAGGGTGGTCTGGGACCTGGAGCTCAGGGTTCCCAATGAGAAGCCTCAGGGCCAGGCTGGGGCCCTTCCAGAACTGAACACCCCGTGCCTCCACCTGGCAGCTTTCCATTTCTCTTCACCCCACACAATCATGCATCATTTAACGAAGGGGATAAGCTCTGAGAAATGCATAGTTAGGTAATATCATCGTGTAAGGACACAGAGCATCCTTACCCACACCTAAGTGGCATAGCCTGCTACCACCTGGGCTGCATGGTATAGCCTTGCTCCTAGGCGACACATCTGTCCAGCATATGACTGTACTGAGTACTATAGGCAACTGAAACACAATGGTAAGTAACTGTGAATCTAAGCAAAGTTAGACATAGAAAAGGAACAGTAAGAATATGGTATAAAAGATAAAAAGTGGTTCCCCTGTACAGGGCCTGCAGACCCAGAAAATCTGAGACAGTCCTCAGTTAATTCAGAAAGTATTTTGCCAAGGTTGAGGATACACGCCCACGACAGCCTCGGGAAGTCCTGACCACACGTACCCAAGGTGGATGGGGTGCAGCTTGGTTTTATACATTTCAGGGAAGCATGAGACATCAATTAAGTACAGTTAAGAAACACATTAGTTTGGTTCAGAAACGCAGGACAACTCAAAGGGAGGTTGGGGACGCCTCCAGGCTACAGGTAAATTTAAACATTTTCTGGTTGACAATTGGTTGAGTTTGTCTAAAGACCTGGGATCAGTAGAAATGAATGATACTTGGGTTAGGATAAGAGGTTGTCCATGGTATCGTTTTATCATGTAGATAAAGACCAGAGTTTTATGCAGATGAAGCTTTTAGCTAGGCTGTAAAATGTTTCTTAACAGACTTAAAGTCTGTGTTGACATTAATGTGAGAGGTATAATGAGGCCTGTCTGACCCCTACTTCCCTTCTTGGCCTGAACCAGTCTTTCAGGTTACATTTTAAGAGCCCTGGCTGAGGAGGAAGTTGGTTTAGACGGTTGGAGGTGTTGGGGGGTGGGTAGAATTTTATTTTTGGTTGACAGGGCCCTTACCATGCATGGAACTTGCAGGATTGGATGCTGCCCTAAATGAGTGGTGAGTGCACATGAAGGCCTAGGGCACTACTGTGCACCACTGCAGACTTTATAAACACTGGACACTTAGGCTACACTACATTTATTTTAAAATATTTTTCTTTCTTCAATCATAAATTCATCCTAGCTTACTGTAATGTTTTTACTGTATAAACTTTAATTTTTTACCCTTTTATAATAACACTTAGCTTAAAACATAAATGGATTCATTGTACAGCTATAGAAAAATATTTCTTTATATTCTTATTCTATACATGTTTTTCTTTCTTTTTTTTTTTTTTTTTTTTGAGACTGAGTCTCACTGTGTCACCCAGCTTGGAGTGCAGTGGTGCGATATCTTGGCTCACTACAATCTCCACCTCCCGGGTTCAAGCGATTCTCCTACCTCAGCCTCCCAAGCACCTGGGATGACAGGCATCTGCTACCACGCCTGGCTAATTTTTTTTTTTTTTTTTTTCGGTGACAGAGTCTCGCTCTGTCACCCAGGCTAGAGTGCAGTGGCACAATCTTGGCTCACTGCAACCTCCACCTCCCAGGTTCAAGCAATTCTCCTGCCACAGCCTGCCAAGTAGCTGGGATTACAAGCCTGTGTCATTGTGCCTGGCTAATTTTTGTATTTTTAGTAGAAATGGGGTTTCCCCATGTTGGTCAAGCTGGTCTCAAATTCCTAAGGTGATCCACCCTCCTCGACCTCCCAAAGTGCTGCAATTACAGTCGTGAATCACCATACTCAGCCTATTTTTTTCTTTTTTTTACTTTTAAAACTTTTTTCTTAAAAACTAAGACACAGGCCAAGCACGGTGGCTCATGCCTGTAATCCCAGCACTTTGGGAGGCAGAGGTGGGCGGATCACAAGGTCAGGAGTTCGAGACTAGTCTGACCAACATGGTGAAACCCCGTCTCTACTAAAAATACAAAAATTAGCTGGGCGTGGTGGCGCACACCTGTAGTCCCAGCTACTCAGGAGGCTGAGGCAGGAGAATCACTTGAACCCAGGAGGAGGAGGTTGCAGTGAGCCGAGATCACACCACTACACGCTAGCCTGGGCAACAGAGCGAGACTCTGTCTCAAAAAAAAAAAAAAAAATCTAAGACATAAACACACACACTAGGCTAGGCCTACACAGGATCAGGATCACCAATATCACTGCCTTCCACCTCCACATCTTATCCCACTGGGATGTCTTCAGCAGTAACAAGCACGGAGCTATCATCTCCTGTGATAGCCATGCCTTCTCCTGGATACTTCCCAAATGATCTGCCAGAGGCTGTTTTATAGTTAAATATTTTTTTAATAAGTAGAAATTCAAATAACATACTAGTGCACAGTAGTACCCTGGGCCTACACCAAAATAACAAAAATATAGTAAATACATAAACTGGTTCACTATCAAGTATGATGCACTGTCCCTAACTACATGTGCTAGGCTTTTATATGATTGGCAGTGCCATAGGTTTGCTTATACCAGCACCACCACAAACACAAGCAATGGCTATGCAGTCACTAGGAACAGGCCTTTTCAGCTCCTTCAGCTTCACTGTAATCGTATGGAACCGGCCAGGCACTGTGGCTCAGGTCTGTAATCCCAGCATTTTGGGACGCTGAGGCAGGTGAATCACAAGGTCAGGAGTTCGAGACCAGCCTTGCCAACATGATGAAACCCTGTCTCTACCAAAAATAAAAAAAAAATTAGCTGGGTATAGTGGTATGCACCTGTAATCCCAGCTACTTGGAAGGCTGAGGCAGGAAAACCCCTTGAACCGAGGAGGCGGAGGTTGCAGTGAGCTGAGATCATACCACAGCACTCCAGCCTGAATGACAGAGCAAGACTCCGTCTCAAAAAAAAAAAAAAAAAAAAAAAAAAAAAAAAAAAAAAAAAAAAAAAAAAAATCATATGGGACCGTCACATATGGGGTCCATCATTGATGGAAGTGTCATTCTGCAGCGCTTGACTGTACTTGGGACCATGCCCCACCAGGCCTGCCTGCCTAGACCTTGACGAGGCACTGATGGATCTGATTTCCCCATGCATACCCTCAACTAAAACACATCCCTCCTCTATCTAGTTGCTCCTGCAGAATAATTGGCCACTCTGGACACTCAAAATGAAGCAATCAGCACTGATCAAAGGTGCCTAGGAGAGGTCAGGGTAACACGCTCCCCACCCTCACGCCGAGCAGGAAATAATTCTATGCTGATAGCCACAGCTAGTTGGGGTGAGGAACAGAGCCAGGAAGCCAGAGAGCTCTACTCAGAGCCCAGCCGTGTCCCCACCAGCCAAGCAACCTCCAGCAAGACGCTTGGTCTCCTTGCTCCTGCATCCAGGCTTCAGGGGCCACGTGGTGACAGAGGAGGAATTGTAAGGTAATCCTCCATCACTCACCCACCACCCACCCAGTCCCAACTGCCAGGTGGGCCAGCTTGGTGGGGAAGGGACAGAAGCACAGCCATTCTCTGATCAGTTTCCACCTCCAGCTCAGACTTGTGCCCTGAGCACCAGGCTCAAGTTCCCATTGCCAACGTGGCATCTTTACCTGGGTGACAGAGCTCACACTAGCTCCTCCCATGTGAGCATGTGAGGAGCACACAGAGATGAGTCTGAGGCGCTCATCTCACGCCCACGACTGCATGCTGGCATCACAGACAGTCCCTGATCCCCATCCACCATACCCATACGGCCAACCTCCCCAAAGCCTGCTGCCCACTCCCCATCTTTCCTAGATCCACCTCCCAGCAGTCAGCCTTGCTCTTTGTTGAGGGAAGCTGGCCTGGAGGGTTGCATCCCAGGGTCCCCATGCAGGCACAGCTGCCTCTACCTATGGCCATGGCTACTCCCGGGAGCCTCAGCTCTCACCAGGCTCCCCTGCAGGCCATGGGTGACGCTCCCACTTGCTGGTCCAGGTGCTGCACTGTTACCTGTAGGTCCCTGCCCTCAGCTCTCCATGTAGCCTCGCCATGACACTGATCACACCAGACTCAGCTGGGATGGGAGGTCTGGGCAGAAAGAGCCTGGGCTGGAGTCAGGACTCCTGGGCCCCCATCCTCTGTGCCTGCAGAGCCGTCGGCCAGCTTCTCACCCAGCCCTGGGCCTCTGTGTCATCCTAGTGGTGTCATGAGGGGTGGGAGAGAGGAAGTCCAAGTTATGGGAGCAATCAAGTGCCAGTAGCATGTTTTGTGGGTGCTTTAAAAATATGTGAATGAATTGCTAATATTTACAAATTGGGAGCTGTCATATGAAGTTCTAGATCCCAGGCTTCTGGTAGAAAATCCCAAATTTCAGGCCATGCCGGGCCTCCACAGCCCCAGGGCAACAGCGGGAGCGACTGCCCTTGTGTGCTAGGTGCGGTCTCTGGTCCCCACGGCCCCCACGTTCCCACAGGCTGTTTCACTCCCAGGGTCCTGGCACTGCTTCTCCATCATATGCATTCTAAAGGCCGGCTGGCCACAGTCGCTGGAATGACAGCAGGGACCCTCATCCCCACAGGTCTTCACCTTTGTGGTTCCCACTGAATCCCTAGCACTCAAAGGGTGATGGGGGCAGGTGGGAGGGAGGAGTGGGAAGTGGGAGAGAAAGCCTCTGGCTTTCTCTATCCCCACTCTCCCCACCCCCAGGTTCTAGGCCCTCTGTGCAGGGCAGGTTTGCCTACCTGCTAATCCTACTGTCATATACGGGGTCTGTCATTGACTGAAATGTCCTTATGCGGCCCTTGACTATACTTGGGACCACCAGCCCCACCAGGTCCACCGGCCTAGACCTTGACCAAGCAGGTGCCAGGGAGAGGCCTGGGGGTGGGGGGGTGAGTGCAGAGCGCGGAGCCTGCAAGCCTTGCTCTGGGCTCAGCTTTGCCCCTCGAAGGTCAGTCATCCAGAGAGTCCTGAAGCCTCAGTCTGCCCACAACAAATGTCTGCTCACGCCCGGCAGCCGGGCAGGAGGTGGAAGTGCCTGGTGCAGAGGACTAAGTCAGGGGTTGGCAAACATCTGCTTCACTAGTTTCAGGGACCTTGGACAATTCACTTAACCTGCCTGGGCCTCAGCCAACGCGTATACAAAATGGGCATCATGAGGACAGCCCCTCACAGGGGTGTCATGATGCGTCACGGACTGATACGCGTCCAGTGATGAACACAGCGCCTGGCACATAACAAATGCTCCACTGACGCAGGGTGACCTGTCAGGGTGATGAAGAGGGCCTCGCGTGCAGACTCAGTAGAGGAGGGTGCCCCTCCCCTTGTCTGTGGGAAGCCGGCCTCACAGCCAGGCTGTGTGGCTGAAGGAGGGGTCTGGCAGCTCGCATGCTTGCTGACGTGGTTGGCAGGGGCTGAAACAAGAGTGCAGCATGGGAGGGAAACAGCCAGTGAGGAACATGCCGCTGCACATCTGGAGGCAGCTGGAGTAGCAAACAGCAGCTGAAAGGCCCCTGCCCAACCCCACCAGGCCTGGCCCCTCTGCTCTTTTGCCAGAGGGGACAACTTCTGGCCACCAGAAGATACACATCTACATTGTTTGTGGATACAAAAACACAAAGCCCTCTTCTCATCCCGGCCTCCCCGCACCCCGCTCCTGCAGAACCTCTGACACTCTGTGCTGGCTGCCATTAGCCTGCCTGCTCCTCTCAGTAATCCTCAGACTAACAGGACTACCGCACTGCACAGATGCAGAAACTGAAGCTCAGAGGGTGAGTTGCTTGCCTGAGGTCACACAGCCAGGAGCAACAGAAGCAGGAATTCACTCTCTGAGGGCCAAAGCAGGCTCAGTCTCACTGCAACTTGGCCCCAAGCCCACTTTCCCAGCATGGAGGCCTAGGAGTCGACAAAGGGGTGGACATCCTAGCAGAATCCCAGCCCACCCAATTCTGATCTCAACCAGAAGCTTCCCCTCAAAGTCCCGGACGCTGCAGGCCAGAGGTTCTAGAGGCCACACAGCCCGGCCTAGCCTGGAGGAGGTAGGTGCTGGCAGGTAGAGGATGCTGACACTGACCCCAGGGAGACCTGCAACACAGACCCTGAACTCCAGCTCACTAAGAACCCCAGGATTCTGGAAGGCTCAGGAGGCCAAGAAGTCCCAGGCATGGTCCAGCGTTAGGAGAGCCACATCTGCTGCCTCAGCCTGGGTGTGTGAAAAGGATGCAGTCCAGGGCTTGGAGGCTGCCACCCTCCCAGCAGGGCTTCAGAGCTTGGAACCACAGCACACAGGACACCAGTCATGAGTGGAGCCCTGCCTTGTGGTAGCCCCCCATCTCTGCCCCTCCAGCACCTGGAATCCACCGCAGGCTTTCTTCCCATTGAGAGCACAGCTCTGGGAGGGAGCCAGCAGTAAGCCACTTTTACAGATGAGAAATCTTGAGGCCCAAGACAGTTAAGCATTTTGCCTAAAGTCACACATCTAGTGACGGGTGGAGCCAGCCTCCAACCTGGGGAGCCCTGTGCCAAGAACCAAGCAGGAAACACAGAGACGCCTTTTACATCAACAGATCTGGGTTCGGAGCTGGGCCCAACACTTCCTCGCCCTAGGCCGTGGCTAGGCACAGGTTTGCACCACAGTGGGAAGGGACTCATAATCCCTTTGCTGTAAGGTCGCCGTGGGAACTAAATGAGATGAGGCACGTGAAGCACTGGCAGGGGGTCTGGGGCTTGGTGCTCAGGCATGGCGGCACTCACTGAGCAGACCGCCCGCATTCGCCCCTCCTTAATCCCCGCCATGGCAGCGGGACTCTCATGGCCAGCAGCCTTGACCCTGGGCTGGCCTCCTGACTGGCTGACAACACAGTGTGGCAAAAACAGTGGCCCTGCTAGTTCTGAGCCCAGGTGCAAGAGCCAGTGGGTCTTGAGGTTTACAGCAAATGTACTACCTTGGCCTCCATGGTTAACTGGCCCTCTAACTTAGAGGATAAATTCCTGCTGTCTTTCCTCTACTTCAGTCCCGCTCACCCCAAACCCATACCTGGCCTCCAGGCCAGCAGGGTTCCAAAATAACACCTCCTTCCAGGAAAGGATTTTGCATTGGTTTGTTTTAAATCTCAGGCCTGCTTGCTTTAAACTGCCCAACCACTACCTGGCTTCATGTTCCCCATCCTGGAACCCAGTGAAAGCCAGTGCCCCAGGCTCACACTTCTCTTCCCCCACGCCCCCCACCTTGCTCTCCCCAACTTCCCCGTGTGTGGGGCCCCCAGGTGTACCACGTATGCCCCAGGAAGTAATAAAATCTCAATCTCCATCCCGAGTCTGTCTTAATCGTTGAAGGCGTGCTCTCCATCTTCAAGATCCTAAATTAAAACACCTGTGTTTAACCTTTCTATCAGACTTCTGGTTCCACAATGAGAACGCCAGAGCTAACCAGCTGGAGGATGAGAAACCACATGGTGCAGACATGAGCCATCCTGGCTGAGGCCATCCCAGACCAGCTGAGCTGCCAGCGGACCACAGACACATGCTCAGGCCCACCTGACGTCAGACATGCCTGGCCAGGTCAGCAGGACGGCCCAACTGGCGCGTGGACTTGGGAACAATAATAAATGTGTGTGCTACAGAGGAGCAGGGGTTGCCTCACTTGCATTACTGTGGCAATGTGTCATTTACACCATGACTGAAGTGTGTCCAAGGAGGAAAGACTGACATTGGTTTGGTGAGAATGGCAGGAAGGCCACCCCACAGCAGTATGGATGGGAGTGTGACCAGTGAGGCTCACTGGGGAACCCTCAGACGAGGCGTGTGGAGAACTGAGCACACACAAATCAAAACCACCAGGAGAGGCCAACCCCACCTCTCAGACTGGCAAAGTCCAGAACCTGCTTAATTTCCTCTGCAGCACTTTCACCATCTAAGGTGCCTGATTTCAGATGTTCATTTCACTGACTGTCTCCCCACCCCATGACTGGCAGCTCCAGTCTTGTCTGTTTTGCTCACCCTGTCTCCCCAGCGTCTGTGACAGTGAGACAGGCACTCAATAAATATTTGTGGCATGAACAGAACGAGGAAAGACATTCTCATGCACTGCAGGTGTAAGTAAAACCCAGTACACCCTCCAGGGCAGACAAGTGAACAACATCTACTGGGGCTATAAAAATACATCCGTCTCTTCTAGAGCTGAGCCAGCCAGTACCTCTCAACAGAAATGCACAGGCATGAGGACCAGAAGCCTGGCAGAGAAAGCTCACAGCTTCTACTGGAAACAACCCCGATGCACCGAGCCAGGGAATAGCAAACAAGGCAAAGTCAATCCCTATAATGGAGCATGATGCAGCAATCAAAAAGACCCTTCCCGATACACACCACAACACGGAATGTTCATTTATAAAAGTCTAAGAGCAGGAAAACTAACCTCTGTCATTAGAAGTCAGAGTAGTGGTTTCCTGAGAGGGGGCCGAAAGAAGGCTTCCTAGAGGCTGGTCTTGTCTCATGAGCTAAGGGTCAGCTCCACAGGTGTGTTCACTTGTGAAAATTCATTTGAGTTGTGTGCTTCTGACAGGTTCTAGTGGTTATGTATCAACAGCTTACAAAGAGAAAAAGCACAGACACGCTGACCTCACAATTCTACACTGGGGCATGGTGTAGAGATGCTCACAGCAGCATCGCTTTTTAAGAGGAAAAGACTGTAAACAACCTGAATATCCATCAATAAGGGGACTGGTAAATCCAAGATGGGGTGTGCATACCGTGGGGCACTGCGGCCGCCAGACACAGGAAGGGGACTTCCCATGCAGTGACAGGAAAAAGTTCCAAGATTAATCATTATTCAAAAAAAGCATAGAACAGAATGCTGTGCATCCTATGTCAGTGCTTGTGAAAAATACATGTATGCACCTACATGCTTGAAGTTGCACTGACCAGCAGTTCTCAAGTGTGGTCTTGGCCTTAGAGGGTCTCCGAGACACTTTCAGGGATTCATGAGGTCAAAATTATGTTTGTAATAACATTAAGACTTCGGTTGCCTTTTCATACACCCTCTCCCAGAGTCCAGTGTACATGGAGTTCTCCAGAGACTACATGACAGTGAGATGATGTCATCACTTTGAGTCTAATGGGATGTGCACTTGTGTATTCTAGAAGTTTCTAGAGTGATCTCATGAACACATCATCTTAACTCAAGACATCTTAACTGTCTTGAGGCCCAAGACAGTTAAGCATTTTGCCTAAAGTCACACAGCTAGTGACGGGTGGAGCCAGCCTCCAACCTGGGGAGCCCTGTGCCAAGAACCAAGCAGGAAACACAGAGACGCCTTAGTCATCAGGGAAGTACAATCTAAACCATGATGAGATGCTATTTCACACCCACTAGGATAGCTACAACAGTAGGTGGGGTGAGGATGTGGAGAAACTGGAACCCTTGTACATGGCCGGTGGGAATGTAAAATGGTGCAGTCATTTGACATTCCCACCAGGCATGCACACTTTGGAAAACAGTCTGGTAGTTCTTCTAAGGGTTAAACACAGAGTTACCATGTGGCCCAGCAATGCCACTCCTAGATATGTTCCCCAAGATGAATGAAAACATGTGTCCACATAAAAATTTACACATGAATATTGATAGCTGCATTACTCATAATTTCGAAAAGCTGGAAGAACAATGTCCATCAACAGATGAACAGATTTTTGAATTGTGGTATATTCATACAATATTATTCAACCAGGAATGAACTGATGACACGTTACCACATGAATGGACCCTGAAAATACTGCTAAGTGAAAGAAGAGTCACACACGAGAAACCACACAGTGCATGACTACCAGAAAGTCCAGGGGTATCCAGAATATGCAAATCCACAGACTCAGAAGGGAGATTCTGGGCTGCCGGGGGCTGGGAGGAGGAGGGAACAGAAAGTGCTACAGGATGTGGGTGTCTTTCTGGAGTGATGAAAAGACTCTGAGGTGAGACTTTGGGGATGTCTGCAAGACTCTGAATCTAACTACTAAAACCCACTAGATTCTGCTCTCTCAAAGCAGGGACTTTATGGCATGCAAATAATACCTCAATAAAGTGGCTTTGAATGAAAGATAATAGTTTTAAAAATTAAAATAAAGAAACCCACCACAGGCCTAGCCTTGGCCCCAGACTCTCAAGACAGGTCGGGTGCTGCTGTGAAATGCATGCATTTTGTCTGGGCAGGCAAACACGGGGAGCGCCCAGCTGCTGGCCACCCAGATTCACTTGCACCTCTATGTCCCCCATGGGAACCACAAGCCCTCCTGCTCCACTGGGAGACGGGGCCCCTGCCACAGCCCCAAGATGATAGTGTTCTCTTCCATGAAATGGAATGTTCAAGTGGAGTATCTCAAGGTTGCCACAGGGTGAAACTTGATGCTTCTGACAGATGCCCCTGAGCAGAGGGCCTGAACCCAGCCGCCAGCCAGGGCTGATAGCATTGAGACCCAGGGAGCTGGCCTGAAGGGGCCTGCAGCAAATGCAGGGCACCTGTCCAGCTGTGGAGCTCTCTGGACCTGGGGCAGCCACCTGCTCCCATCCTCCCCGACATTGCCTCTAGGCACAGCTATACTCTTGGTCTCTGTATTGACAACAGAGAGGATATGTTCCCTTTTGGGAACCCCTTGTGAGGGCCCAGTACCAACTCTGCCACTCCTTCTAGACAGAGATCCTATTAACACATAAGTTGGCCGGCGTCCCTCCTCTGCTCAACACCCTGCTGTAGCTCTCACGTCACTCAGAGAGGAAGCCAAAGTCCTCATGGTGGCCACAGGCCCTGGACAGCCTGCCCCAGTGACCTCCCAGACCTCCTATCCCCCCCACCCACTTATCTCAGCTCCACTGGCCTCCTGTCCAGGCACCTTCCTGCCCTGGGGCCTTCGCACTCGCTGCTCCGTCTTCCCGAACTGCTCTTCCCGGTGTCCGCATGGCTCCCTCCCCCATCCCTCCAGCTCTCTGCTCAGGTCACCTCCCCAGGGAGGACTCCCCTGTTCACCCACCCTTCCTCTCACTGTACTTTATTTATTTTTATTTATTTTATTTACTTATTTTGAGATGGAGTCTTGCTCTGTTGCCCAGGCTGGAATGCAGTGGCACGATCTGGGCTCACTGCAACCTCTGCCTCCCAGGTTCAAGTAATTCTCCCGCCTCAGCCTCCAGAGTAGCTGGAATTACAGGTGCCCACCACCACGCCCGGCTAATTTTTATATTTTTAGTAGAGTCGGGGTTTTACCATATTGGCTAGGCTGGTCTTGAACTCCTGACCTCAGGTGATCCACATACCTTGGCCTCCCAAAGTATTGGGATTACACAAGCAGGTTCTGCAGGGCAGGAGTATCTGAATGCTCTGATGCTCTGGCTAACAGGGAAACCCTCAAACTCAGATAACTGCTGCTGTTCACTGCAGATGCCCCTCAGCACTATGACTCTGCTAGGCAGATCTCTGTGATTATGGAGCCCCGTACTCCTCACAACGGCCCTCAGTTCACAGGAGTGGAGAGTGGGCTGCAATGAGTTCAGGCCACCACCTGTGGACACAAGGGCAGAAAGTGCTGGAAGCAGGCTTCTCTCCTGCCTTCTTCAGCTTTTCACCCTCTGACAGTAGTTTTTTTTGCTTTTTTCTTTTTTTTTTTCAGACAGAGTTTCATTTTTGTCACCCAGGCTGGAGTACAATGGCGCAATCTCAGCTCACTGCAACCTCTGCCTCCCGAGTTCGAGTGATTCTCCTGCCTCAGCCTCCCAAGTAACTGGGATTACAGGCGCCCGCCACCATGCCTGGCTAATTTTGTATTTTTAGTAGAGATGGGGTTTCACCATGTTGGCCAGGCTGGTCTCGAACTCCTGACCTCAGGTGATCCACCCGCTTCAGCCTCCCAAAATGCTAGGATTACAGGCATGAGCCACCGCGCCCGGCCCACCCTCTGACAGTGGTTTCTGAGTGCCCAGCATGTACACAGGATCCGGGCAGATGCTGAAAGTACAGGGTTGGGCAAAACCCAGCAGAGACCCTGCCCTTCAGAGCTTGGGGCTTTGAGGGGGAGATGAAGACCCCAGCAGTCACAGAGGTGTGACGCTCTGAGCAGTGATGCAGGCTGAGGAGAAAAGTGGTGAGCCTCACTCGAGCAATCTGACTCCTCCTGGGGGTCAGGGAAGGCTCCCTGGAGGAAATCTTGAGCCACCGCACCCAGCCTCACCCTGCTTTAATTTCTCTTACCAATACCTGACATTATAACAGATAATTCCCGTAGATTTGTTTACTGTTTTCTTCCCCAGCAGAATGTCAGCACTGTCAGATGAAGGTGGGGACCATACCTGTCATATTCTCTGTAGAGAGCCCAAGGGCCTCCAGCAGGGCCTGCACACAGTTAGAGCTTTATAAATATTGGGCGGATAAATGAGTGAACCAGGGGAGATCCCCCGACCACCCTTTCTCTTAGTAATTCCTCTTCACCCTAGTTCCCCTGTCATCCTCTGAGCATCCGAAACCATCTCCCCTCTGTTCCAAGCATTTGTTCATACTGTTCCTGGCCAGCTCAGACAGCACCTCTTCTAGGAAGCCTTCCTGAATCTTTGTGCTTCTCTCAGCACTTCCCCAACTCCAGCTCTACTTTCTCCCCATCTCCCTTCTGAGGTTTCTAGAGATCAGTCCTCACAGCTGGATGCCTGTGTCTTGTTCAATCCCGTATCACTCACTCTACAAACCTTCACTAGGTGTCAACTGTGAGCATCCCCTGGTGTCGCTGGGAAGGCAAAGATGGACCAGTATGGATTTGGTTCACAGGCTGGGGGATGTAAGGAAGAGATGCCTGTGTGATATCTTGGAAGGTTTCCTGAAGGAGGCGGCATGAGGGGCTCTGGAGTGTCGGCAGTGATTGCATCCACTCATTCTGCTGCCCATAGCTGTGGCCTTGGGCAAGGCTCTTAACTAGCTGGGATCCTGTTTTCCCATCTCTCAAGTCCTCCCACAGCACTTGCTGGGCATAGACCGTGTGCAAAGCCCATGTACACGCAACGAGGGTGAAACTGGGGTCTCCATGGGCTCCTCCAGGCCCGCTGGCTGCCACCCCTGCCAACTCTGCTTTCAGCCTGCTCACAGTGGGCAGGGCCAGAACTTACCCTCGTTGAGCACCTCCTGGGTGCCTGGCTCCTGTTTCTGTGATTTGATCCTCCCAGCGAGCTTGGGAGGTGGGCTCCATCTCCCTATTCTCAGCGGAGTGCATCCGAGAGGTGTGGCTAGTAGCACCAGGTCACAGGCGGGAGGTGGCGGGCTGGGATAGGGGAGGTGAGGAGCATGCATGTTGTGGGTGGGGTGTGTAATGAAGTGCACATGTGCCAGGGAGGGCGTGCAGCTAGACAGGAGCATGGTACAGGCAGTGCAGCTTCCAGGGTTTCTGAAATCGAAGTAGCCCCCGCCCTGGCCCCGACCCCTGCCTCTTGATGCCTAGGCCTCTCTCTGGTCGGGGCTATGGGATCCTGGAGAGCAGCTTTGTTTTCAGGAGGCTCAGTTTTCCCCTCTCCCCTGAGCTCTCTCAAATGGATTTTTGGGTGTGGGCTTTGATGAGGGCTGCTGGCCAATGGGCCCTCAACTGAGTGCCCCTTATCTTGTCTGAGGGCTGTTCTGGCAGGGGACCCAGCGCGTGCAAAGTCCCAGAGACCAGAATTAGCCGGGCAGGGGCAGGCAGCTGCAGTTTTTAGTGCAGGGAATGGAAGATCTAAGGACCCATGGGGTAGGGGATGGATTCAAATGGGACCCAGAAGCTCAGGCCTGACCAGATAAACATGCACACCCACACCCCATCTCTCACCCTTCTGCCCACTATGATCCACTCATTACCACCAATTCATGGGCTCTGGCTCCACAACCCACAGGATTTGGGCATACAGCTTATGGTTTTGTGCCTCAGTTTTTCCATCTGTAAGCAGCAGGGAAGTCCCTGCGTCATGGGGCTGCTTTGAGGATTAAACAAGCTAATTCTTATCCAACACTCGGCTGAGGACTTGCTGAGCAATTTGAAATGTGACAATGATTAGTCACCATCTGTCCTCAGCCCACCCGCTGATATCTTCAACAGATACTCACGAGGCAGCCTCACTGTGCCAAGACCTCACTGTGAGCAAGGCGGGCGCAACTTCGCCCTCATTTAGGGTCTAATGGGGGAGGAGGGCGTTACAGAGATGTACACAGGCAGGTTTATCCCTGTTCACCACCATGTGTACGCAGCATGGGAGGGGTGGGAGATGGGAGCCCAGCAGGTAGGGGATCGGGCTGCCCAACTGAGCCTCCTGGGAGAAGAGGGGTTTGGGCCTTAGAGCCCCTTGCTGCTGTTGTTGGGGGAGGCCTTGGGGGATCTGGTTGATGGAGGGGCCCTTGGTGAGAAGAAGCTGAGGAGGTGGCTTTGCCCTGCTCAGCCCTGGGCCCTGCGGAAAGGCAGGTGATGGGGCCGGAAGTGACCCCTCCAGCCATGTTGCCATGGCAGCCCTGGGGCCTGGAGAAGGGATTTACAGCCAGTGCCCCAGGCCCGGCTAGGCTGGGGGTCCTGTCTTTGAGCTGGAGCCCTGCCAGGGATCCAGACTGCCTTGGCCAGGCCGTCCCTGCCTCTGAGCATGTCCAGATGTGGCCTAATGGAAGCCACATGCCCAGCTCCCTGGGCTGGGGAGAAGAGCTCTGATGTCTGTTGTCACTCAAGGGGCTTTGCGAGGGTGGCTTTTCTCACGGGGCTGGCACAGTGGAGGGCCACATGGAGGAACTCTGGGGCAGGGTGGCCCCCAGGAGGTCAGAGGTTCTCAGAGCAGCTGGGGGCAGCCCCTGACCTGCAGAAGGCCTCAGCACAATCTGTGGCTCCAGCTAAAAGGGGTCCCTTCCTCAGGCCTCACACAAGCAGGTTCTGCAGGGCAGGAGTATCTGAATGCTCTGATGCTCTGGCTAACAGGGAAACCCTCAAACTCAGATAACTGCTGCTGTTCACTGCAGACGCCCCTCAGCACTATGACTCTGCTAGGCAGATCTCTGTGATTACGGAGCCCCGAACTCCTCACAACGGCCCTCAGTTCACAGGAGTGGAGAGTGGGCTGCAGTGAGCCCGGGCCACCACCTGTGGACACAAGGGCAGAAAGTGGTGGAAGAAGGCTTCTCTCCTGCCTTCTTCAGCTTTTCACCCTCTGACAGTAGATTTTTTTGCTGTTTTCTTTTTTTTTTCAGACAGAGTTTCATTTTTGTCACTCATACTGGAGTGCAATGGCGCAATCTCAACTCACTGCAACCTCCGCCTCCCGAGTTCAAGCGATTCTCCTGCCTCAGCCTCCCAAGTAGCTGGGACTACAGGCGTCCGCCACCACGCCTGGCTAATTTTGTATTTTTAGTAGAGATGGGTTTCACCATGTTGACCAGGCTGGTCTCAAACTCCTCACCTCAGGTGACCCACCTGCTTCGGCTTCCCAAAGTGCTGGCCACCACACCTGGCCCACCCTCTGACAGTGGTTTCTGAGTGCCCAGCATGTGCACAGGATCCAGGCAGATGCTAAAAGTACAGGGTTGGGCAAAACCCAGCAGAGACCCTGCCCTTGGAAGCTTGGGGCTTTGAGGGGGAGATGAAGACTTCACTGGAGGAAGCCTGCAGCTTCTACTTGAGCTGCAATGTGGAGGATGAGGTGATAAATAGGCAGTGGTGAGAAGGGGGTGCTCCAGGCAGGGGGAACAGCACGTGCAAAGGCCCTGTAGCCAGAGGGAATTGAAACTGACTGAAAGGAAGCTCTGGGCCAGGCGCAGTGGTGCACACCTGTAATCCAACACTTCGGGAGGCCGAGGCAGGTGGATCACGAGGTCAAGAGACTGAGACCATCCTGGTCAACATGGTGAAACCCCGTCTCTACTACAAACACTAAAATGACCTGGGCATGGTGGCATGCACCTGTAGTCCCAGCTACTCAGGAGGCTGAGCAGAAGAATCACTTGAAGCCAGGGGGTGGAGACTGCAGTGAGCCTAGATCACACCACTACACTCTAGCCTGAAGACAGAGCGAGACTCCATCTCAAAAAACAAAAAAGAACAGAAGCTCTGATTCGTGTGAGAAGAGGCTGGGGAGGGGCAGGACGAAGCCGTATAGGGCAGAGGGCGGCATGCTCTGATTTGGCACTCCCCCCAGGTGTGGGGCTGTCCCCTCTCACACTGAGGGAGCTCTGGGCCTTTCCAACGTCCATGGGTCTGTGAGGCCCCTAGATTCCCAGGCTGTGGCAGCAAAGGGTGACCCGCCCAGATCCGCCTGTTTGCTGGAGGATTCCTGAAGCCTCTCCTCTCCAGTGTTGGCCCTCGGGGATTTCAAACCTGCGTGGGGTCTGAGGAGCACCACCCCAGGGCCCCATGGGAGCTAGACCAGGCTTCTGGATCCACAAGTCCGCAGCTGATGCAGAATCACATCCTGCAGGAGCTCAAGGCTCCTAGAGTGAGCAAGAAGGGGTCAGCCTCGTGGGGGCTGTGGCCCCTGTTCAACAGCAGAGCCCTTTGAGGAGGGCTCATAGGTGGGCTCAGCTGACCCTTCCCCTCCTCATCACAGCCCACAGGGTCTTCCAGTGGGGTGTCTGACTGTGCCGGGCTATGGAGGGCCTGCTGAGAGCAGGCATGGACAGGGAGGAAGAGGCGTGGGCTGTCTACCAGCCTCTGCACAGCCTTGGGCTGGTCCCTATCTGAGGCCTGGGTGCCCTGGTCCTAGCTGCCTACTCTCATGTGCCCGATGGAGTGTGTTGAACTCTGTGTCTGGGGGCTTGGAGGATATAGGATCAGGAGTGTAGGGTCCAGGGCGTTCCAGGCCCACTGCTCACCTGAGCCTCCAGCACCATCCTGAGCCCCAGCTGCCTCACTGGGGAAGCAGCATGCACGGTTGTAAGCACTCGGTGCTGCTGAAAGGACTGGTGGGAAGCTGCCTGCCCAACTCGGAAAGGGGCCTCCATGGAGTGAGGGTATAGCCGGCGTAGCCCCGCCACCTCCACTGGCCCAGCATGGCCAGCAGCCTCGCTGAAATGGCCCACCCACCTTGCCTCTGCCCACGAGTTCACTTCTTTCTATGACACATGCTTGTGAGATTAGAATTTGCTGCAGACACTTAGAAATGAGAAGACGTCACCACAAAATTCAGCTTTCTGGCTGACATGCGTTGAAAACTTGGCAGGGGTGGCTATGCTAGGCTCCTAGGCCACAGGCCAGCCACTGGGACAGCTAAGAGACTGCCCTTCGCACTTCCTGCCAGGTCATGCGGGGGCTACTAGGCTGAAGCAGGAATGCTCCTCAGCACCCCCAGCTTGGGAGGTATGCACCTTCTGGACCCCTGACCACAACCACAGCCCAACCAGGGGGCCCAGCACCTCCCACAACAGGAACCCCACTCCCACCCACCCACCCCATCCCAAAAGCTGGGCCTGGGAGAAGGTACACTCTCACAGCCTCCTGCCCACACCGAGGGCCTGGGCTGGCCGCCCTGGGCCTGGCCCCACAGACCCAGCACCCCCAGGCAGAGACCTGAGGCAGTGGCCAGAGCCCAAGGCTGCCCTTCCCAAGCAAAATGCCCTGAAGGAACCAGGAGAGGGTCTTACCTTCAGGGCTGCCTCTGGGGACAGAATGGACAGAGTTCGGGTCTGTGTCCTCCTCCGTGTGGAAATGGGGGAGAACCTGCGGCTTCCTGGGCACTTCCGGGGTGAGTGGAACCCAGGCTGCGTCATGCGGTGGTGTGGACAGGATGGTGTGGAGGCTGGGCTTGACTGGGTCCCTGGGAGGGTCAGGCAGGGCCTGAGTCAGGACGTCGGCAGCTGTGCCTGCGCCTGGTGCAGGCGTCACATCCTCTGGCCCAGCACTGTGGGGCGTGGCTTGGGCATCTGGGATGAGGTTCTCTTCAGGCCTTGCCCCAGCTTCTGCCCTCTCCTCCTGGATGGGAAGACTGGGTCCAGCTGGGGCTGTAGTGGGCCACCCATCCAGCCCCCTGTGGCCACCTGCTGCCAGTGGCTCGGTGACAGCTGTTTCCTCTCTCTCCTCCTCCTCCTCCTCTTCTTCATCCTCATTGTCCTCAGTCACTCTCCTAGCTTTGGCCTGCACTGGGGCTGGGGGACCCAAGGCAGCAGCCGCTGTGGGCCTGGGGAGGACAGCTGGCCAGGGAGGTGCCTGGATGGTGGACAGTGGCTGGTTCCCACCTCCCAGAGCAGCCGGGGGTCCCCCTGCGCCCACCTGGACTGCACCCGCCTGGTCCTCGCCCCCCAGGGCTGCTGCTGCTTCCGCCTCAGCCACCTCCTGGTCATAGCTGTAGGGTTCTTCATAGTGTCGCTCGGAGTCGCCCTCCTCGGCATTTGAGAAGTTCCCGTGGCAACCAGGGAGCTGGTAGCAGATGAGCTCCCCGCCGGCGTCAGGGCAGTGGCAGGCCCGGCAGGGCGGCAGGTGAACAGTGTGGCCAGCGGCGTACTTGCGGCCCGCGTGGACGCAGCCCACCTGGCCGCACTGTGGGCAGCTGTCGGCCACCACCACGGCCTCGATGCAGTTGGGCGGCAGCTCCGGGCACAGCATGAACTGGCAGCTGATCTTGCCACCGCCTGGTGGGCAGGAACACTCGGTGCTGCCGAAGTCCACAAAGTAGGACTGACCAGCGGGCACGCGGCCACGTGTGAAGCCCCCTTGCAGGCAGTCGTAGTACTGGTAGCCCTCGCAGGCACAGCCCTGCTGCACACACGTGGCACAGCACGCACCTGGCTCCAGCGCCTCCTCAATGCAGTTCTCCAGCGGTGGGCACTCCATGCCCGTGCAGTCCTGCCGAGGGGCAGCAGTGGCCACGCTGGGGCCCAGGGCCAGGGCCAGGCCCAGAGCAAGCCAGGCTCCCACAGGCTCCCAGAGCAGCGCCATGGTCCAGGCCAGCCCAGGACGCTCCCCTCTCTTTCAAGACCCTGGGGGAATCAGAAAGGAAGCCTGTCAGCACCAGGGGTGCACACACAGACGGGTTGCACACTGGCATGCACGCAGGCAGAGCCCAGCCTCAGCCACCTCACATGCAGGCCCTCATCCCCAGGGGCACACTCATGACTATCCCCCCACACACCCAGGCTCTGCCACACGTGGGGCAGATCACAGACAGGTGAGTGTGCAGTGGCTGCGTGCCACAGGTGCTGACCTGGAGTCGCTGACAGCCCACAGGTGTTTGCTGGGCCACTCGGCCTCCAGCCTCACCTGCATTCTGACGCAGGCCCTCTGAATGAGCCCTCGTGCCCACATACATGCACATACACACGGCCTCACACCCACACAGTCACACTCACCAGGGCACATCGGGCACATAAGCCTCCATGCAGTCACACACACCGTCTCACCCACAGCATCCCCACATGCTAGTACCCACCCTGGGCAGTCTCACACACACAGGCCCATACACACACACGACCAATCCCTTCCAGCAGATCCCTGGCTGGGTCCCCAGCCACACACGGCAGCTGTGGGCAGAAAACATGGTCAGCGGGGAAATGCTGGGCAAGAACTAGACCCCCACAACAGCCCCAGCCCGCAGACCCTAGGACTCAGGAACACCCCCATAAGACCCTCTGGGTTTGCAGGCTGAGCCCCAGGGGCCGCTCCTGCTCCCCTCCCCAGTAGCACTGGTAAATGCCTCCTGATGCCTTGCTGTTCCTAACACCCCACCAATTCCCCCAGTCATGTCCATTTGCCCCACAATCTGTCTCCACTCCCTCCCCACCACAGTCTCTGCCCCTTCCCTCCATCGCCACGTCCAGTCCCCACTCCAGCCTCAGCTCCCACCTGTACTGGAACAGCCCTGCCACCTCCCTGCCCACCCCGACTCCACTCCTCTCCTTTCCTGGGGAGCCCAGTCTGGCCTGAGAACAGTCGAGGTGCCTCAGCCCCACAGCCTGCCCCAGCTTCCATGACCAGCAAGGAAAGGTCCAGATTCCCAACTGAGCCCGGCACTCAAGACCCTGCAGGAGCCATCCCAACCCAACTCTCTCACGGGCCCTCAGGCCTGAACTCTCCTGAGGGCTCTCTTCTCTCCTCTCATGTTGCACAAGACACTCAAATGCCACCTTCTCACCAGTCCTCAAGCCTCCTCCCTCTGCCACCCTGGCCCAAGTCCCAGTACCTGTTGCCCCACTTGTGACCCAGTGGCCCCGCCTGCCCCATCTAGACAGCGTGCTCCCCGAAGTCACAGGCAAGAGCTCCTCTCTGACTCCCAGCCTAAAGCCCAGCCCCATAGGACAGTGACAGAGGGACAGTGAGGCTCGTCACCACAGCAGCGTTCCCCAGGCTGGCCCCCACCCCTGGCCCCAGCCCTGAGGGAATGCCTCCTCTGTGTTTGGTCCCTCTAGGAACCAGGGGTTTATGAGCCAGCAAGGAAGGCTCCCAGCGTCCTCCCAGCACTGACACCCTCAGGGCTAGTGGGGCAGATAGTAAACCCAAGAGCAAACCTGCAGAGGACTGAATGCCGGGTAGGTATGAGCCCCATGAAGAAATAAACAACGGGAACTGGGGAGACAGAAGGAGGACGTGGCAGAGTAGGGGAGCTTGTGTCAGCCCAGTGGAAGAAGAGGGCTTCTCTGAGGAGGGGTCAGGCAGGGAGTGGCAGGGCCACAGGGCTGAGGCTGGACCAGCAGCCGGCAGGTGAGGGAGAGAGAGGGCCCCCAGGGCTGAGCCACGCCAGCACGAGAGCCTCGCCAACATAATTGCTTACTGTGGAGCAATGGGCTTCCGCCCCGCTGTGAGGGCCTCGGGACGTGCCTGGAAGCACTCATCCCCACTGGAGCCTGGGACTCTCCAGTGCAAGGGACCCACCCAGCTGCCTGCCGCACTGAGACAGGGGAGCCGGCAGGAGCAGGTGAGAGAGGCTAGGGCAGTGAGCCGAGAGAGGTGGGAGAGGGTGGCACAGGAGATCTATTTTGAAGGTAGGACCCATAGGATTTGCTGATGGATAGGATGCAGTGGACAGAGGAGAGAAGTCCAGGAGCGCCTGAAAGGGGGAGCTGCATGCTCAAGGTAGGGAAGGCTGTGGTGGAGGGCCATGCGTGGGTGGGGAGATAGGAGCCTGTGCCAGGCCCAGGGCCAGGGGAGTACCAAGGAGCCTTTGGGGCCTTGAGGGCTGATGCCCTGCCCTCACACGGAGATGCCACCTCAAGAAGCTGGAGGTCTCCATAAAACCACTGAGATTAGGAGTGGGCCCCTGGGAGAATCAGGGCATTTGATCCCAGTTCAAAAAGGCAAAGACCTTCCAGACTGCAAGGGAGAGGCCCTCAGGTCCACTCTCAACAGTGCCTTTCTATGTTTGTTTTTTAGGGACAGGATCTTACTTCATTGACCAGGCTAGAGCACAGTTGTATGATCTTTATTTTCAGGGTAAAGCGATCCTCCCACCTCAGCCTCTGAATAGCTGGAACTACAGGCACATGCCACCACACCCAGCTAATTTTTTTTCAACAGGGGTCTTACTATGTTGTCCAGGTTGGTGGTTGGTCTTGAACTCTTGGCCTCAAGCGATCCTCCCGCCTCAGCCTCCTAAAGTGGTGGGATTATAGGCGTGAGCCCCGTGCCAGCTGACAGTGCCTTTTAAAAAAGGAAATCTTCGGCCAGGTGCAGTGGCTCATGCCTGTAATCCCAGCACTTTGGGAGGCCAAGGTGGGCGGATCACTTCAGGTCAGGAGTTCGAGACCAGTCTGGCCAACATGGTGAAACCCCATCTCTACCAGAAATACAAAAATTAGCTGGGCTTGGTGGTGTGTGCCTCTAATCCCAGCTACTCGGGAGGCTGAGGCAGGAGAACTGTTTGAATGTGGAAGGTGGGGGTTGCAGTGAGCCAGGATCATGCCACTGCACTCCAGCCTGGTGACAGAGTGAGGCTCCACCTCAAAAACAAAACAGGAAATATCTGGTGGACTGAGACCCAAGCTCCCTGCCCTCCTGCCTTCTGGCACATCACACACCCAGGCATGAACAT
Organism: Plecturocebus donacophilus; assembly: GCA_004027715.1. Taxonomy (NCBI): domain Eukaryota; kingdom Metazoa; phylum Chordata; class Mammalia; order Primates; family Pitheciidae; genus Plecturocebus; species Plecturocebus donacophilus. The sequence goes on along the minus strand of PVKP010014287.1, from coordinate 29,984 downwards.
CACTGGGGGACAGTACCCCGGCTACAGGACACAGGGCTTCCTAGAACTTCTGCCAGAGGAACTTCCTGCCCAGCCCACCTAGTCCACCAAATCTGTCCCCTCGCTCTGCTCACCGGCACAGCCCTCAGGACAGCCTGGCCCCTTGGCCCCCTGAACCCCAGCCTCACATTCTGTCCATGTTCAGGCAACCCCGAACCTCAGGCTTACCCATCTCCTCACTCCAGGCTCAAGCAATCGTCCTGCCTCAGCCTCCCAAAGTGCTGGGATTACAGGCGTGAGCCTCTGCACCTAGCCGTTCCTCTGTATTTGGCCGCCCATTCTTCATAGGAAGAGCCAAAATGACAATGGGCATTTAGGTGACAATGAGGATGTCAAGCCACCATAATGTGGCACTCAGCACTTAGCATCTGGGAGTGTATCCAGAACTGTGGGCAAGGCTTTGACCAGAGTAAAGACACAAGCGCAGGTTCCAGACAGGACCAGCGGTGGTGGGCCCCTCATCCGGGCTACGGGGCTATCACAGCTTTGGCCTTTGTTGCTCAAATCCCTGCTGTGGGTAGGGGGACCACGGTATTCTAAAGTGGCAGCAGGGTTCACATCTGGGGTTCCATTCTCAGGGCCATCACTTGAACGTGCACAGGGCAGTGTGGGGTTGGGGAGACACTCAGCGAGGGTCTCCCCAGGAAGTATCCAGCAGGGACAGGTGACTCAGCATGCACTGTGAGCCTCCTGGAGACCTGCCAACTTCCCACAAGGCACCTGGAGCAGGCAGGAGGCGGAGGGAGGGCTCCGGCACATCAGAGTCAGAAGTGCTTCAGGGTATGGCTCAGGCCCCAGCTGCCTCTCTCACCTGGCCATAAGCTCCTCGCTCTGCTGTCTTGGCCCAGCTGGGCCCCAACCCACCATAAAAACAAACACATATCCAGCAAAGGGTTTCCCTGGGCTAATTCAGATCCACAATCCCTTCCCGTTGGCATCGTTGGGCCCCCTGGGTCATCTCTACCAGCCTGAACACTCCAAAGCCTGAGTGTCTCTTGTCCACACTAGGAGGAGAGAGGCCTGGATGAGTGGGAGCTCCTGCCCCTTCACCCACCCCACCCCAGGGTGGCCTCCAGAATAGCTTGTTTCCTGATTAGGGCCTGCCTCTCCTATATGTGGTGGATGCTGGGAGTTCTCGCCCTCCTCCAAGGAGACCACCCATAGCCACGTGGTATAGTCAGCCTCAGTAGATCAGCTGCATCAGAGTCCAACCCAACGCCCACAGTCATGCAAGACCCACAGTGCTCGGAGGGATATGTGAGCTGCACACTGTCTTAGATTGGGCTCCCCAGAAGCAGAGTCCAAGGTGGGGACGCTTGAGGGCATTGTCTGTCAGGGGAGCGCTCTCAGGAGAAGGGCAAACAAAAGCAGGCAGAGCCAGAGGGAGCTGGGCAAGGCTCTGTCTCAGCTGGAGTTCGGTGACCCATGAGACACCAAACAGTGTGGTGGTGCCCCAGGCTCATCCCACTCAGAAGCACGTCAGTCACTGGCCAAAGACCGTGGAGAGTGACCTCTCAGGTACCCCATGGGGACGTGACACCTGCCAGCAAAGGGCAAGCGACTGGAGAAGGCACAGGTGTGAGCCATCAGCAGCCAGCACCTGAGGCCGCTGGGAGACACATGCACCTCCAGGGGAGAGACCTGGGTGGGCACCCACAGTGGCCATGGAGTTTACTGAGCACAGACACACCGACACACACCAGGCAAAGGCAGGGAAGAGGGCCTCGTCCTAGCAACCGTCCAAAAATCTACCCTTAATCTATAAGTGGGCCTGGGACCACCTAAGGCCCAGAAAGTAATTTTTTAAAAATAATATTTGCACATCCAAGTTCACTACAGCGTTATTCATGATAGAATCGAGTCACATGGATCAACCAAGTGACCGCAAATGGATGAATGGACAAACAAAATATTCCATACAATGGAACATTATCAGCCTTAAAAGGAAGGACACTCTCACCCATGCTGCAACCCGGATGAACCCTGAGGACGCTGTGCTAGGCCAATAAGCCAGATACCAAAGGACAAATCCTGTGTGATTCCATTTCTGTGACATATCTAGAGTCATCAGATTCAGAGACAGAAAGTAGAATGGTGGGTCCAGGGACTAGAGGTGTAAAGGAGTTCCTGCTTAATGGGGACAGAGTTTCTGCTCAAGACAATGAAAAAGTTCTGGAAACAGACAGTGGTAATGGTTACACAACAATGTGAATTTACATAATGCCACTGAGCTGTGCACTTAAAAATGGTTAAAATGGTCAACTTCGGCCAGGTACGGTGGCTCATGCCTGTAATCCCAGCACTTTGGGAGGCCAAGGCAGGCAGATCACAAGGTAAGAAGTTCCAGACCATCCTGGCCAATATGGTGAAACCCTGTCTACTAAAAATACAAAAATTAGCCAGGCATGGTGGCGGGGGCTGTAATCCCAGCTACTCGGGAGGCTGAGGCACGAGAATTGCTTGAACCCAGGAGGCAGAGGTTGCAGTGAGCCGAGATCGCACCACTGCACTCTAGCCTGGTGACAGAGCAAGACTCCGTCTAAAAAAAAAAGGTAAAGTTTATGTTACATATATTTTACCAAAATAAAAGACAATAATGACACATGTGCGCTGTAGAGCCAAAAGGAAATAACCGAAGAACAGAGAGAAAAAAGGGAAGAATTGCACTGAAGATGGACAGGAAATAAGAGCTGCTCCCGAGACCTCCCCTTAGCAGTACGCTTCCTGGCAGCCAAGGCCAAAGGGAAATTAGAGGGTGACCCGGTGCTCTTTGTCTGATAAGAGGAAGTCATCTAGTTCACTGGGAAAAATAAACTTGTTCTTGGCACAAAGCATTAAGTATTTTAGCTGTTGATCAAGTTCGTGTCTAACTATCACTTCCTCAGTGCCAACACAATGCTAATCACTGGACTGCGAGTTACCAAGGATATTTATTTTCCTTAACCATCTAACATCTACAAGTGAGGAAACTGAGGCCCAGAGTAAATGATCTGTCCAAGGCCATAGAACTAGTAAAAGGTGTGGGGATTTGAACCCAGGTCTGTTTAGCCAAGAAAGTTAGAGTCCTTTAGTTTGCAGCTATTCATCAAGCAGTTGCTACCATCTAGCCCACTGCAGGTGCTGGGATATGGCAGGGAACAAGACGAGGGAAAGCCCTAACCACATGCAGCCAACGTTGTGATGGGGGAAAGGATAAGGGCATTGCGACAGAGACAGACTGCATGCTCCTTTGGCAAGAATAGTCACACGAGGAGGCCTAGGAGGCAACATTTCAGCCAACACGTGCTTGGTGGTTTCATGCAAAAATGTGGTGGCCATGCAAAGATCTGGGGACTGGTATCCCAAGTGGCACTAACAGTATGCACGAAGGCCCTGAGGCAAGAACCAGCCTGGCACACTGCAGCTGGCGTGCAGGGAACGAGGAAGAGAGTGGTCGCTGGGAAGTGAGCAGCACAAAGAAAAATGGTAGAGGTGGGCACGCACACCACAGAAGGAGAGAAGCCAAGGAGGGGGAGGTCAGTCAGTCACTGCATCCAGTGCCCAGGGATCTCAGCAAAACATCTGGTACGTTTAGAAGATGTTGTCCCAACAGGGTGGCAGGGCCACCACTAGATCACAACACACTGGGAATTCAAGAATGGACTGTAGACACCCCTTTTGGGAAATCTGAGACGGATTCCAGTTACATAAAGTACAAAACCTGGTAAAATCTAAGCTACATCATTTAGGGACTGCAAATGTAGAGTGTGGAACTAGAAAGTCAAGCAGGAGTTGTCACCACCATAGTCTAGTGGCCAGCAAGGGAAATCAGAGGACCTACGGGGGCAAGCAGTGTCCTCTTGCTTTGCCCAGGTGGTGATTATCCAAGAATTTCCTCCACAACCCTACACCGATTTTAGGTACTCTTTTGTATATGTGTTTTCTTCCTCTTCAAAGAGACTTTGTATCTAGCTACTTGGGAGGCTGAGGTGGCAGGATTACTTGAGCCCAGGAGTTGGAGGCTGCATTGAGATATAATCACACCACTGCACTCCAACCTGGGTGACAAAGCAAAACCCCATATCTAAAAGACACAGAGAGAGAGAGAGACTTTTTAAAGAAAAGAAAAAAGAACCACTACAGGGCCGGGTGCAGTGGCTCACTCCTGTAATTCCAGCACTTTGGGAGGCTGAGGCAGACAGACTGCCTGAGCTCAGGAGTTCAAGAGCAGCCCAGGCAACATGGTGAAACCCCATGTCTACTAAAATACAAAAAATTAGCCAGGCGTGGCAGCATGCGCCTGTAGTCCCAGCTATTTGGGAGGCTGAGGCAGGAAAATTACTTGAACCCGGGAGGCAGAGGTTGCAGTGAGCCAAGATCACGCTACTGCATTCCAGCCTGGGTGACAGAGCAAGACTCTGTCTCAAAAAAAAAAAAAGAACCGTTACAGTAATCCAGAAAAAGGAAACAAAAGCCAGAGAAGGTGTTGGCAGGAGAAATGGAAAGAAGGGGAGGGACTGATTTGAAATTCACAAATTATCAGAGCCAAGTAATCAAGTTGGCTTCAATCTTGAAAACTATAGTTGCCTTCATTTCCTCGTGGGCAAACATCTTAATAATAGATAGCATGATATGTGCAGAAAGGCCAGAAGCTTGGCTGTGAACAAAGGGCTACAGGGCCAGAAGGATGGGGAGGGGTCTGTGGTCCTTCCTGGTGAACAGGTGAGGCTGATGACACAGGTGGGTGGTGTGAGATCCCCAAGGAGGAGGAGGGAGAAGGCAGGTTCAGGGCAAGCCCTGTGTGTGAAGTACAGACCAAGCCGTGGGCCCCAGGTGGGACTTAGGGTGCCAGGTGCCCCGTGCTCCTCACATGCTCACTGGTCATTGGGGCCTTCCTTCAACAGGGTGAGCTCATGAGAACCCTGGGAAAAATAATCCTTCAAGTGGAACAGCCAGGGTTTTCTCCCCTCCCTTCCCTCTCCTCCCTAAAAAAAAAAAAAAAGGAATAAAAAGCTCCTGAAATTTTGAGTAAGAGCTGACCCTACATATACAATCACCAATCTCATTACCAACATAAGCAGCTGAAAAATTACAAAGATTAATGTCCATGACTTTTAATCAACCTTTGAGAAAAGAAAATGTTGCTTTTGGCTTTGAAGGGAGCTGGTATTTTTCTTCCCCACAAGTTACTCCTCTGCAAAGAGGAAACACTCCCAGGGTGGGAGCGATGAGAAATGGGGCTGCCTGTGGCCAAGGCTGAGCTCACTGCCCTCCCCACCTGGCGCTCCACACACCCTCCGCCCGACCCTAGAAGCAGGCACACCCTTGACCCCCCTGGGGCGGGGGGGGTCCTAAGATCCCCAGGCATCCTCCACGTGGTCTGCCCCGGCCTGAGATCCTGCCTCCAGGGACTGCTCATCACATCTCATCGCTGCTCCAAACCCTGAATGGTTCTGTGTCAGCTCTGGCCCCTTGCAGAATGTGAAAAAGGCTATGGATAACACATGCCCAGCTCCACCAAATGAATCAAGCTCTGCAGTGACACTGGGGAGTTTCTGACTACCTTGCACATATTCAGCCTCTTTCCAAGAACAGCTCCTGGATTTCATTCTGTGGCCCCCGTGACCCCGCTGGAGCTCCAATCAGCATTTCCCATTCCCTCACAATAGCACCTGATTCGGAGATGGACACCAGGACAATCAGAGCCTATATGACCCACCTCAAGTGAAATACTAGGCAAATGACTTCTCTCTTTCCTACTGTATTAGACTAAGATGATTTAACATCAAGGGTAGCTGCAGCCATGCTGTCATCAAGTGGAGACTGTCAGAGGCTGGCACCCACTCATAAAACATAAAAGCCAAGACACCTTGAGAGAGAAAGAGAAACAGGGTCATAGTGACAGCTGCCCAGCACCTGGATCCAACTGTGCCTGAAGCTAACTGAAAAGCTGAACTTCACAATGACATGAACCCCTTTTGTTTAAGCTAACTTGGACCAGAATTTCTGTTACTTGCAACCAAGAGCCTTAACAGACATATGGGCACATACCTAAAACTGCTGTGTGAGGGAGTTACATAGACTCCTTGGAGTCCACTCATAGACCCCCGTGGCTGAAGACCTGTGGCCCAGGGATAAAGAAACAACTCCTAAGGGAGGCACTCAAAGCCCTTCACCATCTAACCCCCCTAGCTTTCCTGCCCCAGCACCCTTTGTTGTCCTCCACACACCCACCTCCTGCTAAACTGGAAAGTCTCTCTGGTTCCCAACCCCTCATCTTTCTCTTATCATTAGCTCAACCTGGGATGCCCTCTCTCCTGAAACTCCTAGAACCCTGAACACCCAAATCCCACCCCTTGCTTTAAGGCCAAGCCCCAAGGGTGAGGTAAGTAGCAGATGGGTGAATGGGTAGGTGGGTGGGTAGTTAGGTGAGTGGGTGGGTGGGTGAGTAGATGGATGGATAGATGGATAGATAGATGGACGGATGGAGAAGTGAATGGATGCGTGGCTAAGAGAGTGGGTGGGTGGATGGACAGATGAGTGGGTAGATGGATGGATGGGTATGTGGGTATATGGATGGGTGGGTGAGGGGAGAGGGTTAGATTCATTCACCTGTGTGGCCCCAGCACATGGCTGGCACAGAGCATGGGATGAGTTATGAATGTGAGTATCACAAACATTTATCCCAGAAGGACTTCAGAAACAGAAAAAGCTTCCCTGAAGTCAGCTGGCAAGTCACTGGTTAAGTAACTTAAAGAGCCAAGGTACATGTCCACCTTTCATACAGAAGCGCTTTCACTTCTGAGTCTGCCTTTGACTCTCACAAAGGGCTGAGATCCTAGACTTGGGTGGTGGCGGGGGCAGGGGAGAGTGGTGCCAACAAGAGACAGGCAGAAAGAAACACAGAGAGACACAGAGACGGACAGAGACAAGGAAAGAAATCCATCAGGGAGACAGAAAGAGAGCAAGACAGAGAGACAGAGAGAAGCACAGACCGAAAGCCAAGCAGACAGACAGACAGCCGATGGAGACAGGCAGGTGGGGCCGACTTATGGCAGACCCAGGCTCCCTCAGCCCCCACAGCATCTGGAAGGAGGCACCAGCCAGCGGAGTGGACAGCCCAGTCTCTGCAACTCCCTCGGGCCTTTGCTGTGCCCCATTTATTTGCACGGCCCTGAAATTTAGGAATTTTTCAGGGCTGCCAGTGAGGCGGCCAGTGTACAACCAACAGCAGGGTCTGGCCCAGGCTATGGTATAACTGTCAGGCTCAAGAGCCCTGGAGGCCCCCAAGGCACTCAGCCCCTGCTGCCGAAGCCAGGTGAGACAGCCAGCAGGACCAAGCCCTGGACTCCCAGAGATCGGAGCTCAAATTTGAACCCAGCCCTGCCCCTAGTTGCTGGGCACTTCAGAGCATGTGACCATCTGAGCAGCAGTGCTTCCATCTGCGCAATGGATCCAGCCACAGCAGCCTCTCAGCACTACTGGGAACACTCGAGGAGATGCTGTAGAGATCCCAGCTCCAACAACAGTGACCTAGAAATCCTTAGCACACAAGTTACTCAAGGAATGTTCAATTTTTTTTTCAATTACTGGCTCCAGCTACTCTAAACCTCTCACAGCTCCTCAAACCTTCCCACACCTTTGCAAGGGTGGTCCCCCTGTCAGGCACACCTTTCTTCCCCTTAGCAAATTCCTATTCATCCCCTAAAGACCCAGCTCAATATTCCCTCTTCTGGGAAACCTTCCTTGGAGTTCAGTGATACGTCTCTGTGACCTCCTGCACTCTGCATAGGGAGTTCCTAGATCTTCAGGGTTTCCAGATGAGAAAGGTGAAAAACCAAGAGGTTTAGAGCAAACCCACCCTCAGAGAGTAACAGACTCCACACCACTTGGCGTCAGTGGGGCTGGGTTAGAGGCTGAGGCTTTGCAGCCTCTACCTGCTCTCTACAACTCCCTATTTTAGCATGAGCTATCCTAGATCATGAATAACTGCTGTTACTAGAAAGTCCTCACATTCCGTTTCAGTGAGTCGGCCGTGAGAGATAGTGACTAGGAAAGAAATGTACTGTTTATGCAGAGCAGGCCAGAGATGACTGGAGATCTCTGCCCTCTTCTCCTGCTAAGAGCACCCCAATTTTCCTCTGGGGAACCCCCTCTCCCACTTCAGGCTACATGGACTGCTGGATGGCCAATGAGAGGTCTCCCTGCCCCATCAACAGTGTGAGGTCGGGGCAGTCACACAGCCCAGTCACATGGCCCACATTGATGCTCCTGGGAGGGCGGTGCCTTGCTCCAGAGCTTCTGAGCATGAGGGTGAGCCTGAAGCTGCTGGGCCACCTGACCACCATAACGGCAGAGCCTGCCTGGGAGTACGGAACACAAAGAACAGCAGAGTGAGAGATGGAGACCCGGCCCTGATGGCCTCTGCAAAGGCCCTGGATATAGCCACACCTGACGCTACACTCTGTATGTTTTTAGTTCCATGATTTTTTTGCTGAAATTGTACTTTCTATCACCTGCAACCAAATTATCCCGACATTTGTGACAACAAAGAAAGAACCACCTTCTTGTATTCATGGCTGACTTAACCCTAAAACGTCTTGAGTTTCTGGGGTTATTAAACTGTGTCCCTGAGGTAGATTAGACCCCTCCTGGGGCGGCAGCCTGCCTCTATCAGTCCCCATGCTCAGGGAATGGCTCCAGACATGCCCCTGGGGCCACATCAATGCATAACTCCACGACCCTCCCCAGCCACAGATGACGGGTACAGGGCAGACGTTCTTCCTAGGCTGGGCTGGTCACAGCTCCTCCCTGGGCTCTTGAAGTGGAAATAAAGGAATGCACAGACCCCCTGCAGGGGAAGAAACAGCGAGTTCTGAAAGTGGGCACACTTCCTGCCATGTGGTGGGCATCATTTCGAGAGAATCAACCAGGCTCACAGAGAAAGGCAGAGACAAAAGAAAGATGGGGCGTGAGGGAGTCCTGGTGGCCGCAGCTTGACCCAGGGCTGACGGGTCACTAGTCCTTCCATGAGGATGCAGTGGGGCCCCTATGTCTCCTGAGTGGCCTCGGACACAGAAGCCCATGCAAACGAGCCCGCTTCCAGCAACGGGCAGGCCAACTTCCGAAGTCACTGTGGGGGACCAAGCCCAGGTCACAGGTGGGCTACAGTGCCATGTGCTGATGCCCAACCAGCCCCTGGGAACCCCAACATCTGGGGCCAAGGAGAGGTCACTCCATGCACAGGAGGTCATGGTCACCCCACCGCAGCCTGCTTTGGGGTCATAGTGTGACCATTCAGGGACAGGCAGCTGGTGTTACAGCATTTCCATCCTCGGCAGTTCATTAAGTCAGTCTGTCAGAGGCTGAACATCTGTGTCCTCCCCACATTCATATGTTAAATCCCTGACCCCAGTGAGATAGAATCAGGAACTGGGGCCTCCCATTAGGAGGTTTAGATGAGGTCACAAGGATGGAGACCCCATGTGCAGATTAGTGTCCTTACAGGAAGAGAGACCAGAGCTCACTAGCTCTCCCTCCCTCCCTCTCTTCCCTTTCTCTCTCTCTCTCTCTCTCCACCCCCCATGGCTCCCTGCCCCTCATCACGTGAGGACACAGCAAGAAGGCACCCACATGAACGCGGGGAAGAAAATGCTCACCAGGAACCAAATCTCGGGCTTAGACTTCCAGCGTCCAGAGCTGAGAAAGAAAGTCCATCTTCAATTCCCTCCTCAACTCATCTGTGACATTTGTTATAGCAACCAGAACCCACTAGGACAGTCTTAGGGCACGGGGCTGGGGGCACAGAGGACATAGTCACTCCCTGAGAGTCAGGGACTTGGTCTCAGAGAAGACATCCCTGCTGGAGGGCTGGAGCCTCCTCCGTCGACCCCAGCCCAGCACAAAACACACCAAGGGGGCCTCAGGAGACGTGAAGGTATGTGACGCCCCACCACAGGGGCTTTTCCCAGCAGGGCTAGAGATGACTGCGCAGGGACAGCTGACTTCAGGGACAAGCACCAAGGCTCAATGGCCCTGTGGTGAGGAAATGTTCCCCTGTGACTCCCTCTGAGCCAACTGGTCTATCGGAAACTGTTTCCAGGCAGCAATCGCATGTGTCTCCCACATCTCTCAGATGCTTGCCAACCGCTCTTTCTAACAAACCAGGCACCACGCGCTCAGGCCAAAGGCTGTGGCAGGGAACACAAGGAGGCTAGGATGTTACGCACTGTATTTTTACTGCTGTATTTATTTTTAGGGCTACTGCTGGTTTAGGGCAAGTGATCCTAATTTCTATCTACAGTTGTGATCGATCAAAGGTTTCCTTCAAAAGTAAATGGCCAGGAGTGGTGGCTCATGCCTGTAATTCCAGCACTTTGGGAGGCCGAGGCAGGGGGATCACGAGGTCAGGAGATAGAGACCAGCCTGGCCATGGTGAAACCCCATCTCTACTAAAATACGAAAAATTAGCCGGGCATGCTGGCGGGTTCCTGTAGTCCCAGGTACTCAGGAGGCTGAGGCAGGGAAATCGCTTGAACCCAAGAGACAGAGGTTGCAGTGAGCTGAGATCCTGCCACCGCACTCCAGCCTGGCAACAGAGCCAGACTCTGTCTCAAAAAAAAATAAAAGTAAGTATAAGCAGCCAGGCGTGGTGGGCTCACACTTGTGGTCCCAGCTACTCATGAAGCTGAGGCAGGAGAATCGCTTAAACCCAGGAGGTGGAGGTTGCAGGGAGCTGGGATCATGCCACCACATTCCAGCCTGGGAGACAGAGCGAGACAGCCTCAGAAAAATAAAGTACATATAAGCAAAACAGGGAAGGGATTCTTAAAATAATATTAAGTTATTAAGTATGATGTCAAGGAGAGGTGGTAGGGAGGATGCGGCCGAAAAAAGGTGGTGAAGCTCATCCTCACTCTCAGAAACGAAGCTGACACCCTCTGGTTTGCTCCCTAAGAAAGTGCACAGGTTCCCGTACGTGGTCTCTGCCTCTAACAGCTCCATAATCAGACAACAGCTGCCAGGGCCCCTGGGATGCCAATGGGTCAAATCAGTGGAATTAATTTGCTTCCACAGCCATGCAGGGGAATAGAGACGAGGGAGAACACTGAGATGCTTGGCCAACACCATCCACCACGAGGACAGTGAATGTCCCCACTCCAATGACTAGGGAAGTTATCTAAGAAACCACGGTGAGGAGTGGGATCTTCAGAGACAGATAGGAGAGAGAGAGAGAGAGAGAGAGTGTGTGTATGTGTGCATGTGTGTGCGCGCACACGCGCACCCATGCACACACCAAGGGCCAACGAGGGTGTGACATGCTCGTGACTTTGAAGTCACTTGGTATGTATCAGGGCCACAAGTCCGGGGTGAGGGCGGGGCACAGTGGCTCACATCTATAATCCTAGAGCTTTGGAAGGCCAAGGCGGGAAGATCACTTGAGCCCAGGAGTTCGAGCTGTGATCATGCCACTGCACTCCAGCCTGATCCTCAAGTCCCTGCCGGGCTTCCACCACAACCCCACTCTCCTCACTCCTTCCCAGCCCCTCAGGGATCCCCACTGCCCTCAGGGCTACTGCACAGTCCACAGGCCGGACCCGTGGAGGCCGGGAGATGTGTTCTGGGGTCCTGAGAGTTCTCCACTACAATGGAGATGTGTTTTTGATGATGTGTTTTCATTTTGAGGAGACTCTAAGAAGAACACAACTTTCTGGATCATCTAAAAGCTCACTTGGGCCAGGATGGGGTCCCAGGCTAAGGAGAGAAGAATTCTGGGAGGCTTATCAAGCACTGGGGTGCCCCAATCACAATCCCAAGGGGTAGCCCCAGACACAGATGATGGCATCTCCATGGCCAGAAGAGAGAAGCCACAGGAGAAATGGGCAGACGCACTCAGCCACACTCAAGAACCAGCTACAGCCAGCAGCGCTGTCCACCTCCCCAAAGTGGGCCCAGGGCTCTCCATTCATCTTTCAGCCTTCACACCAACCCTACTGGGGGACCCGACAACCAGGCCCATTTTCCGGAGGGAGAAGCTGAGGCTGGCAGACAAAGCCCTCACGACACAGGCTCCGGGGGCTCAGGCCCAGGCAGCGCTCGATGCCCACGGTGCTCCCCATGCTCCCGGCTGAGCCCCATCACACTTCAGAGCCCTCTTCCAGTTTCAGGCTGTTCCTGGGCACCAGTGTCAGCAGAGCGCCCCAATTCACAGATGAATAACCAGAGGCCTGACAGGGTATGAGGCCTGGGCCCAGCAGGGTCTGCCTGAGCACATGGATGCTCCCTCCACATCCCCGGCCTGGCGCAGGCGGGTGGCACCACTTCCTCACCAGCACACAGACCTGGGCGGGACGTGCTGGCTGCCCATAATACAGCCTCTCTCAGGAAAGCCAGGCTCCCTGCCCGCAAGGAAGGAAATAACCTTTCCCCAAAGCAGCACTTGCTTTGCAACAATCTCCATATATGAGGAGAGAGAGAGGCATTTCTGAAACGTTTCCAAATTCCAATAACTGAAGACAATGGCACAAAATGACGCACAGCTTGACCCAAGAGGGGCCCTGGGAAAGGACGTGCCCGGAGGAGGTGAGTATGTGGTGCGGGCATGCGGTGGTGCCCTGTACATGAGGGCAGCTCTCCAGGCAGGACCTGTAGGTGGAGGGGGCTGGCTCCCATCTCAGATCTTCCTCCCCAGTCACTATGTGACTGCAGGCAAGCATGCTCCCCTCTGAGCCTCAGTTTCCCGGCCCTGTCACCCTTACAGGCCTCCCACCTACCACCTTGCCCCCTCCAGGCTCACCCCTACACCTGGGCTGCAGAGAGACCCTTCAGCTTCACAGTCTGGCCGTGGCTCTTCTGCTCTCAATGCCCTGAGGCTGCCTATTGCTCTCCCGCAGACCAAGCCTGGAGGGCCTCTGTTTTCAGGGTCCAGTCTGCCTCACCAGCCTTACTTCCCACTTTTCCTGCAAGCCTCCACTTCTGAAAGAAGCCAGGCTTTCTCCTGTCCCCCTGTGTCCCTCACCCCTCTACCTTCATATCACAGTGCCTACACCACTTTCTCCAGGAAGCCCTCCCTGACCACCGAGGCTCAGCTAGATGCCTCCCCCGTTCCCATGGCTTCAGTGTTATCCTCCAGGATGGCCCCAACAAAGCATTTCAGAACAAGTCATGCAGGCACCCCTAGGGATGGCCTTAGAAGGGGCCCTGTGTTCCGCTCCTCTCTGCACCAGCCCCTGGCATAGCGTCGACCCACATCAGAGGCTACTGCCAGCACTGTGGGGTGATGAAGAGAACCCAAGGCCCAGCGCACGCTCCCTGGCAAACGGTTTCATAGAGCTCTTAAAGCAGGAACCCCAACTCCAGGGAGCCCCTTCTTGGCTGCCCCCATACAATACCCAGTCAGGGCTCCAGAACCTCCTGAGGTGAAGCCACAAACCCACTGCTCCCCACTGCCTCACAATGCCTGGCTGGAGGCACAGCCCTGTGGTCCCTTTGCCCCTGTAGCACACAGGAGCAGCCCCTCTGTGTGGTCTATTGGAAGGGGAGACCTCTGCAGGCCCAGCGTTCAGAAGGAGCCCTGGAGGCAGAGCCACCTGCAGCCACACAGACACCTGCACCCCCACACTCGAGGATCTGGGGAAGGGAACTGGATGACAGAAGGCTGCTAAGGACCAGAAAACATTCATGGTGTCTGTGTCCACCATGGGCAGGATGGCTGGCCTCACCCTGGCCTCCCCTTTCTCTCATTCCACTTCCAATCCATCAAGAAATCCTGGCAGCCCACCTGCAAAGTCAGTCCAAATCTGACCACCTCTCACCTCCAATGCTGCCACCACCCTAATCCAAGCCCCAACTTCTCTCACCTGGACGCTGCTGCATGGATGCCCATGGCCGCCCTCCAGCCTGCTCCCCCAACAGCAGCAGCCCCACCCCTCCCTGAACCAGAATCCAGCAGCAGCTCCTCACCACCCCCAGTCACCTGCACCTGGGGTACCCTCAGTCCTAATGTCCCTCCCCTCAGCAACACCCAAGGCTGGGTCCTGACCCCCACTGACGCTTTACCTAAAACAGCCCCAACTGCAGTCCCTGCCATGGACCAGCGTCTGCGCCCCTCCTCCCACACAGGGTCAGCACAGGACACTACAGTGTACATCAGTGTGTTTCCATCTGGGTCTTCCTGTGGGAGCGAGCTCTATGGGGGTAGAGGACATCGTCTTGGTCACTGCCTTACCCCCAGCGCTCAGAACAGTGCCCAGCACCCAGCAAACACATGCAGAATAAAGGAATGTGTGCTCTCGTTTCCTCTTTTTTTGAGATGGAGTCTCACTGTGTCACCAGGCGGGAGTGCAGTGGCAAAATCTCGGCTCACTGCAACCTCTGCCTCCCAGGTTCAAGCAATTTTCCTGCCTCGGCCTCCTGAGTAGCTGGGACTACAGGGGTGTACCTACCACACCCAGCTAATTTTTGTATTTTTAGTAGAGATGGGATTTCACCATGTTGGCCAGGATGGTCTTGATCTCATGATCCGCCTGCCTAGGCCTCCAAAAGTGCTGGGATTACAGGCATGAACCACTGCACCCAGTCCCTCCTTTTTTTTTTTAAGAGAAGGTCTCATCCTGTCTCTCAGGCTGGAGTGCAGTGGTGTGATCACGGCTCACTGCAGCCTCAAATTCCTGGGCTCAAGTGATCCTCCTACCTCAGCCTCCCAAGTAGCTGGGACTACAGGCACACACCACCCAGGTAATTTTATATTTTTTATAGAGATGGGGTCTCACTTTGTTGCTCAGGCTGATCTTGAACTCCTGGCCTCAAGTGATCCTCCTACATTGGGCTCCCAAAGGGCTAGGATCACAGGTGTGAGCCACTAGACCCAGCCGCACTTACTCTTTTCCTCTTTCCAACCACCCTGAGAGCAAGGGAGTTTGACATCCACTTCACAGAGGAGGAAACAGACCTGAGATGTGACACACTAGCCCTAAGGGACTGGAGCCTTGCAGAATGCCAGAGAGGGACTTCCCTGCCCCTGGCTGCTCCCTGCCCAGGAGCTGGGCCTGCTCCCCGCCCCCCAGGGCCCGGACCTGTCACCAACTCTGGGGCAGTGGGGCAGACTGAGAAAACAGGCTCCAGACAGAATGCTAAATGCAGTGATGCCCCACAGGAAAAGCCCAAAGCCCGCTCCCCAGAAGGAAACACCCACAGGAAGAGAGGTGAAGGAAAGGCAGGAGGGAGAATGGGTGGGGCTTTTTCTTTTGTCCACTGGCCAAACTGCAAAAATTGACTGCAGTACCATATAATTTTAATCACAATGAGAACTTTCATATATCACTCCAGGAAGAAGTCCGTTCAACAGGGTCAGTAACACAGGGAATTTTAAACCATCTTAAACATTTTTACTTAAAACTCACAAATGAACATTCACCCACCAACTGCTTTTTAATTTCATGTAATGTGAACAGGTGATACAGCAACACAGCCCCAAAACCAGAAAATAGAGCAAGTCACGAGGCAGGAAGTCTCATCTCCCCTTGCACCCTTGTCCCCCCACACCAGGTGACCACAGGTAACCACTGAAACCAGCTCCTGATTCGCTGATGCACATACAAATGGAGGCGAATTTATATCCCTATTTTACACATAAGGTGGCACACTTTACACACCAGTCAACACCTTGCTTTCTTCTTGTAAAAGATCTTAAAGATCTTTCCATCGAAAACATCCTCATTTTTGGCAGCTGCATAATATTCCCTGTGAGAATGAACCATAATCTATTGAATCGGCATGCATCACCCCAGACCTCAGCACCTGTGGACAGGCTGACCTCTCCCACCTGCCTGTAGATTCTCAAGGTGAGGCCTGTCCCCAGCATAGGGCCTGGCACAGGTGAGCAGGCAGCTCAGCAGTCCTGCCAGCATCTCTCTACAAAGGCACAAAGCCTCTCGACCTTGCAGCTAGGGAGGGGGTGTTAGAATGAAAATCGGACCTCATTGCACCCTGGCTCAAAACTTTCCAGTAGCTTTCCAACTCCCTGCCTGCCTCTTCTGCCCCATTCTCCCCTCCATCACCCACTCCAGCCTCCTCTCTTTCTTTGTCCCTAGCATGCCAAGCAGGCTCCACCTCAAGCTTTTTGTACAAGCTGTCCCCTCCTTCCCCCGTTGCTCAGCTCATAAATCCCCTCCTCAAAGGCCCCCTCCCTGCCCACCTAGATGCCACTGCCCACCTGGCCATACCTCCTTGACAGCATCTAACTCGCCTAAATACAGCTCCAGTCATTTAACTCACCCCACTTCACCCCTCCAACTAGAATAGAACCTACATGTGAGGAAAGACGGTGTCTGCGTTGTCCTCTGTGAGCCCCCTACCCTGACTGAGCCTGACCCAGAATGGGCAAGTGACTCTCCCCTGTTAGCCCAGGAGAGCCAGGCCCCCAGCTACAGCCCCTGCCTCACGGAGGGCCAGGCAGAACACAGTGCCCAGAAGCCTGTCCCAGGCTGGAACTGCATCTCAGGGAAAGGCTTTCAGATTGGGGAGGCCCTCAGAGTTCAAGAAACCAGTGAGGTGGCCCACACCAATTGCCTCCTGCAGAGCCATCCCCGAATCCCCCCACACTACCCCGCAGCAGGACCCTGAGCACTGGAAACCATTAGAAGCATTCATTTTACAGAATGGAAGACTGAGGTCCTGCAGAGGGAGGGCCAGACTCAGGGGCGCATGGGGGCCACACGCAGACCAGCCCTGGCCCCAGGCCCTCCATATCACCCTGCACATCCAGGCCCAACATCTCTCCCCCAGCAGGACAGAAATAAAAAAGCTAGGGTCAGCCTCTCAGGAGATACAAGGAAGAGGCCAGGGCTGCTCCCCCAACCCCAGGTCCCATGTGCCGCTCACAGGTCTGGTCTTCATTCAGGCGACAGATTTCCAGGAGGCCACACATCATGAGGCCTTTAGTTTACATGAATTCAGCCACATAGAGATGGCAGGCAGAGAGCAGAGGGCCACAGGAATTGGGATAGAACAATGCAGCAACTGCTTCACCCCATGCCACCCACCCAGCCACCCAGGGGAACATGAGCTGGGAGGGAGAGCTGCCCCCTCACCTAACGCTGGCCCCGAGTCCCTCACCATGTGGGATCTCATGTGCCTAGGCCAACCAGGGGTTTCGAGAAAAGATGCTCACACCCACAGCTCCTAAATGCAAAGCAAATACTGCATGTGGCATCCAACGGGACACACCGTGATGGTCCCAGGGTCCCCTGGACTCACCCAGGACTCAGTGGCCTCCACCTGGTGGTGATGGGGTCACAGCAAATGTGACCATCAAGACCCAATTAGGAATCCTGGCCCAGGTTTTACAGCAGATTAAAAGTGTCAAAGGTCATGGAAGTGGCTGTGCAATCTTCACCTTAGGCCCAAATTTGCTGCAGAGAACACAGTTTCACTTAACACCAGCATGCCCCAAGCATTTATGAAGCACTTACTTCTCGTGGGGTGTGGATGGGTTCAGGGAACTCCTCCCAGGGCCAAGGAGACCAAGTCCTCCCCCTAGTGGCTCAATGAGAGGGGCAAAGAGCTTTGCTTTGGAGGGACAAGATCCTGGGCTGAACCCCAGTTCTCCCCCTTGCCTGCTAGGAGGCCCTTTCTCAGCCTCCCCTTCCCCATCTGTTAAATAGGGGCAAGAGTTCCACCCTGCAGAAGGGGTGACAGGATCTGGGAAGAAAAGCGATGAATAAAGCCTGTCTCGGAGTACGCTGTCTGCCATGAGCTCTTGCTTCATGGGGACTCCAGGTCACCGTCCCCCACAGCCCAGCAAGAAGTGCCTGCCACCATCACAAAGATGCTCTGTGGCCCAGGGCTCTGGGCGCCATGCATTGCTCCAATGACTAAGGCCTTGAAGGGCAGAAGGCCCGCCCAGGGCTTCCCCAGCTATGCTTGAAGGACCAACCTGGGCCTATGCTTAAGGCAGGCAGTGCAGCAAAATCAGCCCAATGCATGCAGCAGTCAGTCACACAAAGGCCGTGCAGGCCAGGCAGGAGCTGAGAAGGCACAGAGGACCAGGTGGGGACGGGGACCAAACAGTGCTCCTGCCCCGTCCCCAGGGCTGGGGGTGGGCAGCACCAGCCAGGGGATGCAGACTCTGAACTGCCAGACCTTGTGATTTTTCAAGAGAAGACGGAAATCCGGACTTTTACGTGAAAACTGCCAATTTGTAAATGCTGGCAGCTAATTAATTTTTTAAAATAATAATAACATGGTGAGAGCCAAACAAAACATACAGGGCAGCCAGAGCCGGGGTTGGCAGGTTTGTGCCTCCGGAATAAGAATCTTTGACTTCATCCCCTGCTCACCCCCATCAAATAGCTCAGCTGCAGGACGGGAGGGCAGGAAGTCAAGGGTGCATCCCAGGGTAGCAGCTCCCCCTCCCTCTCTTCCTCCTGCTCAGGAGTCTTCACCCCATTTTGCACATGGGGAAGTTAAGGCCCGGAGCCCCAATCAGCCACAAACACACTCCAGCTCCCAATCTGTGCCAGGCTGAAGGAACACTACTCAGCTGCCATCCAATTCATCAGGGCTCCCTCTGGGAGGGCCCAGACCAGCACCTCAGGGGCATCGGGGTAGACACAAGCACCCAAACCATCTACTTCCCTTTTTCTCTTTTTGGCCTGTCAGGAGACACCTGCTGGCTCAGACCTGCTTAGGACTGGCCCAAGTGGGCACTGCAAAGTTGATATGGGCAAGTCCTTGTGGCAGCAAAAAAGGGAAGGAGGCCCCCCCTACTTGGGAGACTGGAGCAGGGGAAGGGAGAGAGGATGCAGGGAGGTGAGGAGTCAGGCTCCCCACAACCGCCCAGGTCCCACGGTAAGCAGCCTCTGCCAGGAGAAACCACCTCCCTCCTCCAAAATCGGCTCCCCACCCCCCAGGACAGGGGAGGACTGCCCATGGAATGCCAGGGGGGCTGTGACTGTGAAGTCCTGGGGGTCTGTGGCTCATGTGTGAAATTCAGTGTGTGTGGCACTCCCAGTGTTTGTGACTCCAGGTATCTGAGGAGCACACGCATGTGACAGACACGTGACACATATGGAGATATGCGTGTGATAGCCACCCCTGTGGGGCGGACATGTGTGAGTGTCAGAGGGCAGTAAGGGCACATGTGTTTATTAAAGACACAACTGTCTGCTAGAGAGGCATGCCTGGGAGGGGTGCCAACGTGCAAGGCACGTGTGGAGCATTGTGTGCTAAGGGGATGTGAGATGAGTGTGAGAGATTCTGGCCTGGAGGTGCTGGGAGGGTGAGCATGGGGCTGGGAGAAGGAGGATGGGGTGACAGGGAGGGTGGGTGTGCCAAGGCAAAGCATGCAGAAACTTCTGCTGTTGTGAGTGCGTGTGTAGCTATGAGTGTGACTTGGGAGTGATGGAGGGGGTAGTGCTAGACCAGGGGATCCAGTCTTTTCTTCCTGAGGATCTTGACCCGACCCTCTGGACTGGAGGGGTGGCGGGGTCCTGCGGTCGGGGTGGGGGTGGGCAGTGGGACCAGGGTAGATGCGGCGGGACCTGGCCCCAGGGGAGAAAGGAGGACCCAGCGTGGAGGAAGCTGCGGACCGGACCCAAGGTGGGGGAACCCGCCCGCGGACCCCAGGTCCCCTACCCTGCGCCGGCCTCTGCGCCCGCATCTGTACACTGGGTCGCGGAGCTCGCGGGCCGTCCCCGCGCTGGGACTGGGAGAGCGAGACCCGGGCGGACCGGACCGGCGCCGCGGATGGAAGCGCGGGCAGCCCGCGGGGCACGTCAGCGGGTCCGCAGAGCCGTCGGAGCGTGCGAGCGCCCCAGAGTCCTGCGCTGCGAGGCGCGGGCCGGCGGGGATGAGCCAGGGCGGGAGGGGCCGCGTGCACTCACCGCGGGGCGCGGCGCTCGGCGTCCGTCCGTTCGTCCGTCCGCCTGGCCGTCGGCGCGTCGAGAGCCCGGGCGGCCCCCGGCTCTGTGCGCGCGGGGCGGGGCGGAGGCGCGAGGGGCGGGACCAGACGGCCCCCGGCCCCCTCCCCAGACTCCGCCTCCGCCTCCGGGGCGGGGTCTCATCCGCCCGCCGGGGAGGGGGCCGGGCCGGCGCGGTACGCTCGCCGCCCAGACGCGCAGACCCGGGTCCCCCGCCCCGCGCGCTAGCTGCGGAGCCGGCGCCCTAAACTCTGAGTGCCAAGCCTGGCCCTGCTGCCCACAGGGCAGGGCTAGGGGTTGGAGTCCGGCCGCCTCAGCCAGCCTGAGCCTCAGTGCTCACCCCCAGAAGATGGACCCAGCTGCCTTAGGCACATTGTGAGGGCCTGAGGGGCCCGGGTACAAAACTGCCCAGAGGCCAGGCCCAGCCTCCTGGGGGCCTGCCTGCAGCCCCGCTGCTGCAGCACGTCCCTGGGCAGACGGTACTGAGCCCCCAGCTTTGGGACACTTAGTGTGTCCTTTCCCTCAGCCCAGCTTTGATGCCTGTGACTACGGTGTAACCCCCAGAGTGTCTCTTCCTCCAGCCCACGCTCACGCTGCTCCCTTTCGGGGTCTCCATCTCTGATCTAATGTGTCTGTCTCCGTCTGTTTGTCCCTCTTGGTCGCCACATTTCCCTCTGACTTTATGGCTTGGTCTCTGTGTCTCTGAGTCCTGGGGCCATACTGTGTAGGTTCTGACGCTCAGAACCACCTCCCGTCCCTGTCCAGAGACACGTGGCCCAGCAGTCACCACCTCACATCTGAGCAGCAGCCCTAGGCCCAGAGTGTGCCCGCCCACAGCCTAGGTGTCTCCCTGCAGTCCAAGACAGGGATAAGATAGCCAAGAGCAAAGACACGGGGCAGGGCAGCTGACTCCCCAGGGCCACACAGCAAAGAGGGTGTAGATCCAGGAAGGGCCCATTGGCTCAGATGGGGCCACCCACAGGAGAGCCAAGAGCAGATGGAGGGGCCAAAGCCTGAGCTGACGGCCTGCACCTGACCTGCCCCAGCTTCTTTCTAACCCCGGGCAGGTACCTTCCCTCTGGGCCCCTTTCCCCATGGAGCTCTGTGCTTGCTGTTCCCTCAGGGCCTTTGCCATTGCTGTTCCCTCTTGGGGGAATGCTCTTCCCCAGATCCCCGTGGCTGACTCATCCCTGCATTGAGATGCAGCTGAAGCACCACCACCCCCAGAGAAGCCCTCCGGGAGACCCCAGCAGGGGTAGCAACTACCATTTTCCGCCCTGGGAGTCAGCTGCACGCTATTTACAGTGCTTGTCACTGGCTAACTTCTTTTATTCATTTATAAATGACTGTAGGTAGAATCACCTGGTCGTTAAGAAAGTCAACACACACACCAGCTGTGTGACCTTGGGCAAGTGACTTCACCTCTCTGGGCCCTCATTTCCTCAACTGTAAAATGAACATAATGACATCAAAGCCTCTTATGATGCTATTGGAAAGATCTAATGAACCAAAATGAGCCAAACCGAAAGTACAGATGCTCCTCAATTATAATGTGATCATTTCCCCATAAACCCATCATAAATCGAAAATACAGTAAGCTGAAAATGCATTTTATCCACCTAACCTACAGAACATCATAGCTCAGCCAAGCGTACCTTAAATGTGCTCAGAATACTCCCATTACTGGCCTACAGGTGGGCAAAATCATCTAACACAAAGCCTATTTATAATGAAGTGTTGAATATCACATGTAGCTCCTTGAATAGTGTACAGAAAGTGAAAAACAGAGTGATCATGTGGGGATTCCAAGTTCGGTTTCTCCTGGGTGTGTACCACTTTCCTAACATCCTAAATTCAAAAAATCTTAAGTCGAACTATCGTTAAGTTAGGGATTATCTGTACTTTGGCTGGGACTTGACCCAAGGGAGTGCTCAGTAAATATCTGATGAGTAAGTGACGGATTGAATCCTTCCTCCTGTGGGGATGAGGGGCAGTGGCCTGGAGTGACAGAAGTGCCTCAAGACCTTGAGCAACTGCTAATGAGGATCCCTGCACTCCACAGGGCCCAGGCCTGGGCAGAGGCACTGAGCCAGATGCAGCTCACCCTGCAGCCCAGGGAGCCCAAGGCCTGGCTGGCTTTCCACCAGATAAAGTGGAGACACTTCTCCCGTCCTCTGTTATCTGAGCCGGAGATGCAGCCAAAGCGGCCGTCCCTTCGGAGTCCTTCCAGGGCTGTTATCACAGAGCACGCATCACCCACTAGGAATTTGGGGCCCAGGGCTTGGCTGAGACATGGTTGGAGGAAGTTTCAGGCTGATAAGGCCTAGACAGAATGATCACAGTGGGCAGCGAAGTTATTTACATCAGTGACAATCTCATCAGCTCCCTGGGCACTGAGGCGCCAGGGCCAGCGGCATGAGGCTCACTGGTCCCACCTGGGCAGCCTGGATTGGGAGGAGAAGCCTCGCTGGGCTTCCTGGGTCTGCATCCTCACTGGGTAGCCTTGGGGAGGCCACTTCCACTTCTCTGAGCCTCAGTCCTGACATCTGCAAAATGAGAGTAACACTAATAATAACCCCATGCAATAATATAGATTTAGGAGCATGAGCTCTGGGACCCAATGACTTTGATTTAAATCCACATCCTCCCTGTGTGACTTTCAGCAGATGGCTTCACCCCTCTGGCCTCAGTGTCCTAGCCTATGAAGTAGTCCCTGCCTTATAGGATTGTTTTGAAGCTTAGATGCTCACAGCAGTGTCTGGTATATCATAAGCTCTCCTTTAACTGTTTGTTGTTGTTAATTACCAACAACATAAATTAACTTGAGCTGTTTAGATGAGAAAAGAGATTTGTGATCACAGCGTCTCTGGAAACCAAGCTTCAGGGAGAAAGTCCCAGCAACAGGGCCCAAAATCTCACTGCCCACCTGGGCCGTCTCCCCGGCTCCCTCCAAGGGATGCGGTGCCTCTCCTTCCCCAGCAGTGGGTTCAGTCCTGAGCCTGCTTAGTCATCTCTCCTGCCTCCCATTTAACAGAGGCTGCAGCCACAGTGGGAGCAGTGTGGGTCTCCCGTCTGTCCCCAGCTGCAAGGGAGAAGAAAGTCAGTGTCCAGGCCCACCAAGACCCTGAAGGGGGAGAAGTGCACACAATAGGAAAGATATCTAGACAGAGCCCCACTTCCCCCAGGGGACGGCCCCACCTGCCATCCTGCTGCCCATCAGAGACCCAGGACAGCACACCTGCTCCCAGGCTTTAGAACAAGGCTTGTCAGCATCCAAACCACCTGCAGAATTTCTCTCTCTCTCTCTCTCTCTCTCTCTCTCTCTCTTTTTTTTTAAATACCACTTTCTACTAGACTCTACTCCAGAACAATTAAATCCCAGTCTCCAGAGGGTGAAGTTGGGCATAAGTACTTTTTTTTTTTTTTTGTAATCCCCATTAGATTGTAAGAGGCTGCCAGATGTGAAAAACACCATTTGGGGAACCTCCCTCTGGCCTTCTTCTTCTAGTTTTGTCTCTTCCCAGAGTGAAGAGTCTAAAAGAACAGGAGATGTGCCTGCCAGGAGTCCCTAATGCCCTCCCCGTACTCCTCTCCATATCATATGCCAGTGCCCAGAGGTCCCTGCTCAAATGGCCCTGATCCCGAAGGTCTGTACAGGTGTCTTCCCATCTCCTTTCCTCCCAAGAGTGGACTGCACACCAGTCTACACACCCCAGGCCCAGGCCCGAGGGCAGCTGCTAGCAGGTAGCATGAACAGAGCATGGACATGTGGGCACATAGTCACTTCTGGGAGCCAGGTTCAGGATCTCTCTGGTCTGGATCCCCAGTGCCTCTCCAGCTCTTCACCCATCCTACGCCCCTGTCCTTACATCCCAGAGCCCTACTCCTCACTCAATGAAAAACTGATTTCTTCTCTTACGCCAGGTACTTCCCCACCTCTCTGCCTTTCCATCCCACTACGAATGCTGTTCCACCCACCCAGATCCTTCCTACCCTGTAGCAGAAACCCTCATCGGCCCCTACCATTCACATAAGAAACATAACTATAGAAATTTCAGATGGACACATGGCTTCCTGGCTGAAGATTTCACTCCCAGCCTCCCTGGCAGCCAGGTAGGACCACAAACGTGTTGTGCTGTTGAATGGGTGCAGAGTAATGTGGCCAGTTTCTGGCCTTAAAGGAAAGGATGAGTCTTCTCCTTCCTTTCCCCTCCTGCTGGCTGGAAACAGCCACTTTGTATTACCAGATGAGAGCCACATTTGCATGGAAGGGATCCCTGGGCAGCAGAGAGGCACCCACCTGACCTGTACCTTCACATGAGTCTTTTATAGCCTTGCTTTAACTAGCAGCCTAACCTACATCCAGCTAATAACCACCCCTCCCATTTCAATATCAGGCTCAAATGCTCGACTAACAAGTCATAGATAGACACGCTGTGTTCTTCAGTCTCCCACAAAAGCTCATGACTCAGAGCCTTCCAAGAAGACTTGTGCAGTCTACATCTTTGGTGTCTGCCCATTCCCGTGCCCTGAACCAGCTGCCAGCCCGTGAGGCTCCTCTGCAGAGCCCTCTTGGCTCCATTCTGGGTTCATTTGGATGGAGCTGATCCTCCCCAGCACCTGTGCCAGGGTGGCCCACTGGAGGATCTCCTCCCCAGCTACAGTGGTTGGCTCAGGAAAGGGTATATGACCCTAGTGAGAGGCATCTGTAAGGGCTGGAGATTGTGCCCGCCCTGGAGCCGGGGAGAGAACGCTCTTTCGGCCCTGTTGCTCAGCTGGGGGTATGAGCCAGTAGCTTGGAAACCACCTCTTAGGGGAATTGCTTAGAATGAAACCAGCTCAGAGGAGGGGAAGGAGACAGAGGCTTTCTGATGGCATGATGTTTAAGCACCTGGTTATAGCTCTGCCTGAAGCCATCTTGACCTTGGATCTTTCAGTTACAAGGGTCAAGAAATATTCTTTGGGGCTTCAGCCAATTTGAGTTGGGGTTTTGTTTTTGAGTTGGTTTAGTTGAGGCTACAGCCAATTTAAGTTGGGGTTTCTTGTGTCCAAGACTTGATGTGCCCACTTCTATCACCCTAGAGTCTTGGCTAATAAAGTTCATCTCACTGAGACAACATTACCCACCAAGTCCAGCACCTGCACTTCCCAGGTCCCTGTGAGCACTGGTATTTGTTACTGGGGTTCCATTTTTTATGATGGCTAGTTTCTCTCCAAAGGTGTTTTGCCTTAAATAAAGGGGGCAGTGATTGTGATGAAAAATAAACTCGTGGGGCCGGGCACAGTGGCTTACGCCTATAATCCCGGTACTTTGGGAGACTGAAGCGGGCAGATCACAAGATCAGGAGTTCGAGACCAGCCTGGCCAACATAGTGAAACCTTGTCTATACTAAAAATACAGAAGTATTAGCCAAGCATGGTGGCAGGCACCCTACTTGGGAGGCTGAGACAAGAAGAGTCGTTCGAACCTGGTAGGCAGAGGTTGCGCTGAGCCAAGATCATGCCACTGCACTCCAGCCTGGGTGACAGAGTGAGACTCCGTCTCAAAAAAAAAAAAGGAAAGAAAAATAAACTCATATCTGTTAACCATATACTGTGTACTAAGCATTTTAACAGGCACCTTACATGGATTAGTCCATTTAATCCTCTACACAATTCTAGAGGTACTAGATATTTCCCCCATTTTACAAAGAAATCAAGGCTCAGCAGCGGAGCTAGGGCCCCACCCAGAGCAGCCCAACTCCAGAGTCAGCATGCTTTTCCCTGCCCTTCCAGAGGAAGAGGGGGAACATCGTAGTGAGGTGGTGGGGAGCTGGGTGTGCAGACAGGGACTGGGACCCCAAGGCCGAGTGGCAGGAAGGGCTGAAATGCATGGGATAGAGTGGGGAGAGGAGTGGGGGAGAGGCACTACAACTTTTCTTCCACTCTGGAATTTCTTTGCACTTTCCCAAGTAGTCTACTTATTCCAGGAAAGCTGTCTGGCCTCACAACTCCCGTCTGGGAATGGTCAGCCCTCCTTACCTCCTATGGCCCAGCTCACTGTGACTCACCCTGGCCCATTCCTTCGCCTGATGTGATGAAATGTGGCCCAGCCTTGCTGTTGGGGCCAACTCTCCCAGCAGAGGAAAGGGTGAGGGGCAGGGTGCTGGTCTCAGAGGCTGGGACGTCCCCAGCAGGCTGAAAACATAGGCTGAGTGGCCTCAGAGCCCCTTCCCCCACTGCAGCCACCCAGAGAGGGAAGCGACTTGCCTAAGGCCACACAGTGAAACCCTAAGGGGCTGAAGGAGGCCCGTGGGACAGCGAAGGCAGCCCAGAGACAGGGCGCCTGGTTCCAGAAAGGCTGTTGCCCACTCTCAACCTCAGTTTCCCCATTTGTGAAATGAGAGAGACTGGCTCTGATTTTAATAACTAAGTTAGAAAATACATGTAATAAAACATTCAACACTGGGAGAGTCTATCTTCCCAAGGAATCTCTTCCAACCGCTTTTGTTTTTGTTTTTTGTTTTCTTTTTTTGAGACAGAGTCTCACTCTGTCACACAGGCTAGAGTGCAATGGAGCAATCTCAGCTCAACGCAATCTCCACCTCCCAAGTTCAAGCGATTCTCCTGCCTCAGCCTCCTGAGCAGCTGGGCTTACGCCACCATGCCTAGTTAATTTTTGTATTTTTAGTAAAGATGGTGGTTTCACCATGTTGGCCAGGCTGGTCTCGAACTTCTGACCTCAAGTGATCTGCCCACCTTGGCCTCCCAAATTGCTGGGATTATAGGTGTGAGCCATTGTGCCCAGCCCTAGCTGCTTATGTTCTATACATATACATAAGTGTATGTATGTATGCCTGCCCACAACTTCTAATAAACATTTTCTATCATGTGATATATTATGGTCATTTTTCTACATCAATAACAGGTATCTTTGGAATCACTGCCAACAGCTGTCCATTATTCTACCATATTCTATAACCACAGTTCATTTATCTGGGCCTCCATTGATAATTTCCAAATTTTTATTATAAAACATGATTTAAAGAACATTCTTTGCCAGGCATGGTGGCTAGTGCCTATAATCCCAACACTTTGGGAGGCTGAGGCAGGAGAATTGCTTGAGGCCAGGAGTTTCAGACCAGCCTGGGCAACATAGCAAGACCTCATCTCTACAAAAAAATTTAAAAATTAGCCAGGCATGGCAGTGCATGCCTGCAATACCAGCCACTTGGTAGACTGAGGTGGGAGAGTGCAGGGAGTCATGATTAACCCCTGCACTCCAGTCTGGGAGACAGAGTGAAACCCTGTCTCTGGAAAAGAACAAAAAACAAAAAACCACAAATCTGTATTTTGGAGCACTTGTCTATTTCCAAGAAGTTGCAAGGACATAGGGCATGTATACATGTATTTTCTTTCTTTTAAATTTTTAGCCATTTGCATATATTCTTCATTTCTTTTCACTATGGAGGTGTCCACCTTGGTTGTAGTACTTGATCAGCATTTTTTGTACAGCAGGAGTGCTGACCTATTGTCTGCCAAGCGCATGCTGCAGACTCCTCTAGTTTAGCTTTGGTTATGTGCTTTTTTACACATAGAATTTTAAAAATTTGATGTAGACAGACCTACCAGTATTTTTCTTTGTGGTCTATGGTTTTGGGGTTGTGCTTGGAAAGTCTTCCTCTATTTCAAGATAGAAATGGAATAGTAAGCTACCTATATTCTATTCCAGTTCTTTTTTCATCCATCCATTCAGCCTTTATTTATTGCTGCCCTTAACTCTAACCCCAGGCCCCTCTGGCTGCCCCTCCTATGCAGCTGATGACTGGTCCTCTAGCAGGTTGCCTTGTTGTGGGGCAAGAATTTCCAGTTATGACTGGAAGCCTCCCCTTCTAGGAATGTGAAGAAGGGAAACACATCTGTTTAAATAACAAACTTTGGCCTCTGAGGCTCCAAGTAACCTCTGGTTACCTGGCAGGACTTGGCCCAACAAGTCGTTGGGTATAGGTGGGTTTCAGATAATGAAGATTATGGTGGCCATGAAGATGTGTCTCCAGTTATCTCCACAGCATAGGTCACTGACTGCTCCTCCACACCCATCATCACATTTGTGCTGAGGCCATGTGAGCTGCTCCCAACCGATGACAGAGCAC
Organism: Plecturocebus donacophilus; assembly: GCA_004027715.1. Classification (NCBI taxonomy): domain Eukaryota; kingdom Metazoa; phylum Chordata; class Mammalia; order Primates; family Pitheciidae; genus Plecturocebus; species Plecturocebus donacophilus. The sequence goes on along the minus strand of PVKP010014287.1, from coordinate 1,915 downwards.
AAAGCTAGGAACGGGAATGCAGCAACATCTCAGAGAGACCTAGGACTCCCTGCACTTACCTGCTGGACAAGTTCCCAAGGCTCCCTCGTCATCCTGCCTGAAGTTTTTTGGAATTGCATCACATTCCAAGACTACTTCTCTGCAATCCTTCTTCGCCCTCTTCCAGCAAAAGTGTCAGCACCGTGCTGCCCTCTGAACCTCTCTCTGCCTTCTCCTGCTTCCTCCCTGCAAACTGTTCCTTGCACATCTAATCCCATCTTGCCTGGCAAAATCATTTTGGGCTTCTTAACAGACTTGAACTAATGCAATGATAGAAACAGTAATGTTAAATACAGGGAGTTCTAAGTTTCTCTTCAAAGAATTGGTATGGCAGAGTCTCACTCTGTCACCCAGGCTGGAGCGCAGTGGCGCAATCTCAGCTCACTGTAACCTCCACCTCCTAGGTTCAAGCAATTCTCCTGCCTCAGCCTCCTGAGTAGCTGGGATTACAGGTGCATGCCACCACGCCTGGCTAACTTTTTTTTGTGTGTGTATTTTTAGTAGAGATGGGGTTTCACCATGTTGGCTGGTCTCAAAATCCCGACCTTGTGATTGGGAGTTCACAAGGTCGGGCTTCCCAAAGTTCTGGGATTACAGGCATGAGCCACCACACCCACCTGTTCTCCATTTTGAAGTTTAACTTCCTTATTCTCTTTGTCCCCTTGCCCCTAGTTTTAGTAAACAACCTTCCCACCAGCTCTAATCAATAGTTCACATCTGTTCCCCTGGTTACCTGCACTGATTCCTCTCAATGAAACCACGTGTCCCCCTCACACATCCTTCTTTTAACCCACGTATTTAAAGTCTTGACTCATTTTGGTCACCTGCTCCAACCTGAGTCACCCCTGGTCACCTGCTCCGTCCTGAGTCACTTTTAGTCACCTGTTCCATAACCATCTTTCCTGCTCTGGCTCATATCCCTGCTTTATTTAAAACAGCCAATCAGGAGAGAGATCCAAGACAGCCGACTAGCAACAGCTCAGGAATGTAGCTCCCAGTGAAAGCGCAGAGAACCAGTGGACGCCGCACTTTCCGACAAATTTTTGTTGCCCACAGACCGTGAGATTCCTGGCAGAGGAGCCACAAGGGTCGCCAGCGCGACTCTTTTGGCCAGCGCGGCTCTTTTGTCGGCGCCCGGCGCGGCGCTTCCCAGTGCGGCGCTTCCCGGTGCAGAGTATACGGGACGGACGGGCTCGGCTGGTCCCATCCCCACAAGGAAAACAGCAATTGGAAGCGCTGAGGACTGAGAGTTTCACAGCAAGCACAGAGAACCCGGGAAGGTCTGGCTCTGAGGGGAACCGGCGTCCACCAAAGGATAACTAAGAAACCGAAAAACTTCATCACTGGGCGGAGAGAGATCCAAAATGGCCGCGTAGCAGCAGCTCGGGATTGTGGCTCGCGGTGAGGGCGCAGAGAGCGAGTGGAAGCCGCAATTGCAGACGAATATTTGGTGCCCATGGACTTCGAGATACCCGGCGAGGGAGCCACACGGGTCGCCAGCGCGACTTTTTGGCCGGCACGGCGCTTCTCGGTGCGGAGTGTGCGGGACTAGGTAGAGCCCTTTTAGTCGGGCTCGGCTGGTCCCATCCCCACAAGGAGAACAGCAATTGGAAGCGCTGAGGACTGAGAAGCACCGCTGAACCCGGGACGGCCCAGCTCTGTGGGGAAGGAGCACCTCCCGAAGGAAAACTAAGAAACAGAAAAAACTTCATCACCAACAAGCCTGACGTCCACTCAGAGACCCAATCTCAAAGTCGGCAATTACAAAGACGACAGGTGGATAAATCCACAAAAATGGGAAGAAACCAGTGCAAAAAGGCTGAGAACACCCGAAATCAGAATGCCTCTCCTCCTACCGGGGATCGCAGCTCCTCAT
>PVKP010014286.1:0-53202 GCA_004027715.1 Plecturocebus donacophilus | reverse complement strand
TGTAAAGTGTCTGTTCATATCATTCACCCACTTTTGAATGGGCTCATTTGTTTTTTTCTTGTGAATCTGTTTTAGTTATTTGTAGATTCTGGATATTAGCCCTTTGTCAGATGGGTAGATTGCAAAAATGTTTTCCCATTCTGTTCATTGCTGGTTCCCTCTAATGATTGTTTCTTTTGCTGTACAGAAGCTCTGGAGTTTAATTAGGTCCCATTTGTCTATTTTGGCTTTTGTTGTCAATGCTTTTGGTGTTTTAGCCATGAAGTCCTTGCCTATGCCTATGTCCAGAATAGTTTTGCCTAGGTTTTCTTCTAGGGTTTTTATGCTGTTAGGTCTTATGTTTAAGTCTTTAATCCATCTGGAGTTAATTTTAGTGTAATGTGTCAGGAATGGGTCCAGTTTCTGCTTTCTGCACATGACTAGCCAGTTTTCCCAACACCATTTATTAAACAGGGAATCCTTTCCCCATTGCTTGTTTTTGTCATGTTTGTCAAAGATCAGATGGTTGTAGATGTGTGGTGTTGCCTCCAAGGCCTCTGTGCTGTTCCATTCTTCTATATCTCTGTTTTGGTACCAGTACCATGCTGTTTTGATTACTGTGGCCTTACAGTATAGTTGAAGTCAGGTAGTGTGATGCCTCCAGTTTTGTTCTTTTTGGTTAGAATTGACTTGGCTATGTGGACTCTCTTTTGGTTCCATGTGAAGTTTAAGGTGGTTTTTTCCAGTTCTGTGAAGAAGGTCATTGGTAGCTTGTTGGGGATAGTGTTGTATCTATAAATTACTTCGGGCAGTATGGCCATTTTCATGATATTGATTCTTCCTAACCATGAGCATGGAATGTTTCTCCATCTGTTTGTGTCCTTTCTTATTTCATTGAGCAGTAGTTTGTAGTTGTCCTTGAAGAGGTCCTTTACATTCTTTGTTAGTTGTATTCCTAGGTATTTTATTCTCTTTGTAGCAATTGTGAATGGCAGTCCGTTCTTGATTTGGCTCTCTTTAAGTCTGTTATTGGTGTATAGGAATGCTTGTGATTTTTGCAGATTGATTTTGTATCCTGAGACTCTGCTGAAGTTGCTTATCCAGTTTCAGATTTTGGACTGAGACAATGGAGTCTTCTAAATATACAATCATATCATCTGCAAAGAGAGACAATTCGACTTCCTCCTTTCCTAATTGAATACCCTTTATTTCTTTTTCTTGCCTGATTGCTCTGGTTAGAACTTCCAATACTATATTGAATAGGAGTGGTGAGAGAGGGCATCTTTTCTAGTGCCAGTTTTCAAAGGGAATGCTTCCAGTTTTTGCCCATTCAGTATGATATTGGCTGTGAGTTTGTTGTAAATAGCTTTTATTATTTTGAGATACATTCCATATATACTTAGTTTATGAAGAGTTTTTAGCATAAAGGCTATTGAATTTTGTTGAAGGCCTTCTCTGCATCTATTGGGATAATCAAGTGGCTTTTGCCTTTGGTTCTGTTTATGTGAATTACATTTATTGTCTTGCATATGTTGAACCACCCTTGCATCCCCGGGATGAAGCCTACTTCATCGTGATGAATAAGCTTTTTGATGTGCTGTTGTGATTGGTTTGCCAGTATTTTATTGAAGATTTTTGCATCTATATTCATCATGGATATTGGCCTGAAGTTTTCTTTTCTTGTTGAGTCTCTGCTGGGCTTTGGTATCAGGACAACCTTGGTCTCATAAACTGATTTGGGAAGGATTTCCTCTTTTTGGATTTTTTGGAATCGTTTCAGAAGGAGTGGTACCAGCTCCTCTTTCTATGTCTGGTAGAATTCAGCTGTGAACCCATCTAGACCTGGGCTTTTTTCAGTGAGTAGGCTATTAATTTCTGCCTCAAATTCAGCCCTTGTTATTGGTCTATTGAGGGTTTCCACTTCTTCCTGGTTTAGGCTTGGGAGGGTGCAAGTGTCCAGGAATTTATCCATTTCTTCCGGGTTTACTGGTTTATGTGCATAGGGTTGTTTGTAGTAATCTCTGTTGGTGGTTTGTATTTCTGTGGAATCTGTGGTGATATCCCCTTTATCATTTTTTATTGAATCTATTTGATTATTCTCTCTTTTCTTTTTTATTAATCTTGCTAGTGATCTATTTTGTTGATCTTTTCAAAAAACCAGCTCCTGGATTTATTGATTTTTTGAAGGATTTTTTGTGTCTCTATCTCCTTCCATTCTGTTCTGATCTTATTTTTTGTCTTCTTCTAGGTTTTGGGTTTCCTTGATATTGCTTCTCTAACTCTTTCAATTTTGATGATAGGGTGTCAATTTTAGATCTTTCCTTGCTTCTCACGTGGGCATTTATTGCTATATATTTTCCTCTAGACACTGCTTTAAATGTGTCCCAGAGATTCTGGTATGTTGTGTCTTCATTCTTGTTGGTTTCAAAGAACATCTTTATTTCTGCCTTCATTTCATTGTTTATGCAGTCAACATTCAAGAGCCAGTTATTCAGTTTCCATAAAGCTGTGTGGTTCTGAGTTAGTTTCTGAATTCTGAGTTCTAACTTAATGGCACTGTCGTCTGAGAGACTGTTTGTTATGATTCCCATTCTTTTGCATTTGCTGGGGAGTGATTTACTTCCAATTATGTGGTCAATTTTAGAGTAGGTATGATGTGGTGCTGAGAAGAATGTATATTCTGTGGATTTGGGGTGGAGAGTTCTGTAAATGTCTGTTAGGTTTGCTTGGTCCAGATCTGAGTTCAATCCTGAATATCCTTATTAATTTTCTGTCTTGTTGATCTGTCTAATATTGACAGTGGACTGTTAAAGTCTCCCACTATTATTGTGTGGGAGTCTAAGTCTCTTTGTAAGTCATTAAGACCTTGCTTTATGTATCTGGGTGCTCCTGTATTGGGTGCACATATATTTAGGATCATTAGCTCTTCTTGTTGCATTGATCCTTTTACCATTATGTAATGTCCTTCTTTGACTCTTTTGATTTTTGTTGGATTAAAGTCTATTTTATCAGAGACTAGGATTTCAACTCCTGCTTTTTTTTTTGCTCTCCATTTGCTTGATAAATCTTCTTCCACCCTTTTGTTTTGAGCCTATGTGTATCCTTGCATGTGAGATGGGTTTTCTGGATACAGCACGCCAATGGGTTTTGACTTTTAATCCAATTTGCCAGTTTGTGTCTTTTGATTGGGGCATTTAGCCCATTTACATTTAGGGTTAAAATTGTTATGTGTGAATTTGATCCTGCCATTTTGATGCTAGCTGGTTGTTTTGCCTGTTCGTTGATGCAGTTTCTTCATTGTGTCAATGCTATTTACCATTTGGTACGTTTTTGGAGTGGCTGATACTGATTGTTCCTTTCTATGTTTAGTGCTTCTTTCAGGAGCTCTTGTAAAGCAGGCCTGGTGATGATGAAATATATGAGCAATTGCTTGTTCATAGAGGATTTTATCTCTCCTTGGCTTGTGAAGCTTAGTGTGTCTGGATACAAAATTCTAGGTTGAAAGTTCTTTTCTTTAAGGATGTTGAATATTGGCCCCAACTCTCTTCTGGCTTGTAGGGTTTCTGCTGAGAGATCTGCTGTGAGTCTGATGGGCTTCCCTTTGTGGGTAACTCGACCTTTCACTCTGGCTGCCCTTAGCATTTTTTCCTTCATTTCAACCCTAGTGAATCTGACAATTATGTGCCTTGGGGTTGCTCTTCTTGAGGAATATCTTTGTGGTGTTCTCTGTATTTCCTGGACTTGAATGTTGGCCTGCCTTGCTAGGTTTGGGAAGTTCTCCTGGATAATATCCTGCAGAGTGTTTTCCAGCTTGGATTCATTCTCTTCGTCACATTCAGGTACACCTATCAAACGCAGATTAGGTCTTTTCACATAATCCCATATTTCTTGGAGGCTTTGTTCATTTCATTTTACTCTTTTTTTCTCTAATCTTGTCTTCTGGTTTCATTTCTTTGAGTTGATCTTCAATCTCTGATATCCTTTTTTTCTGCTTGATCAATTCAGCTATTGAAGCTTGTGTATGCTTCTTGAAGTTCTCGTGTTGTGTTTTTTGGCCCCATCAATTCATTTATATTCCTCTCTCAGCTGTTTATTCTTGTTAGCATTTCGTCAAACCTTTTTTCAAGATTCTTAGTTTCTTTGCATTGGGTTAGAACATGTGCTTTTAGCACAGAGAGGTTTCTTATAGTCCTCCTCCTGAAGCCTCTTTCTGTCAATTCATCATACTCATTCTCCATCCAGCCTTGTTCCCTTGCTGGTGAGGAGTTGTGATCCCTTGGAGGAGGAGAGGCATTCTGGCTTTGGGTGTTTTTATCCTTTTTGCTTTCTTCTCAGCTTTGTGGGTTTATTTACCTGTGGTCTTTGTAGTTGTTGACTTTCAGATGGGGTCTCTGAGTGGACATCCTGTTTGTTGATTATGAAGTTATTTCTTTCTGTTTCTTAGTTTTCCTTCTAACCATCAGGCCTCTCTGCTTTAGGGCTACTGAGGTCCACTCCAGACCCTGTTTGCCTGGGGATCACCTGCAGTGGCTGCAGAACAGTAAGTGTTGCTGCCAGTTTCTTCTTCTGCTATCTTTGTTCCAGAAGGATAACTGCCAGACATCAGTCTGAGCTCTCCTTTATCAGGTGTCTCTTTAGATATATGGGAGTCGGGGAGCTGCTTGAGAAGATAGTCTGTCCTTTATAGGAGCTCAAGTGATGAACTGTGAGCTCCATTGTTCGATTCAGAGCTGCTGGGCAGGTATATTTAAGTCTGCTGCAACAGAACTCATAACAGCCTTTTATTTCCCCAGGTGCTCTGTCCCAGGAAGGTAGGGCTTTATTTATAAGTTTCTGTCATGCTACTGCCTTCTTTCAGGGATGCCCTGCCCAGCGAGGAGGAAGCCTAGTCACAGTCCACCAGCAGAGGTATTGCTGAGCTGCTGCTCCACCTAGCTGTCGTGTTAACTTCCCTGCAGTCCTGTTTATATGGGTACAGTTAGAAGTGCCTCGGCAATGGCAGCCCACCCCTGTAATGGTGGACTACCTCAGTAGCATTGAACTGCCTCGGTAATTGAGGATGCCCCTCCCCCACAGAGCTGGACCCTCTTGGGTTCAGCTGTGCTTGCTGTGAAACTCTCATTCCAGAGCATTTCAGATTGCTAGTCTTTGTGGGAGTGGGACAGGCCTTGCCTGATCACCTGGCTCCCTGCCTCAGACCCCTATTTTTTCAGTTGAACAGCAACTCTTGTCTCCCATACATTCCAGTCACCAGTTGAAATGGCACCTGGATTTGTGTGAGTTCTTGTGCAGGGACCTGCTGTGTCAGCTGTGCCACGCTAGGGGCTTGTGGTGCTTTTTTGCCCGGGAATCTCCTGTCCTGACTCCCTGTTTCAGTCCCCTTTTTATCAGATGAATGGGTGACTCTGATTCCCAGGTGCTCCAGTCGCCAGCTGAAAAGGTGCCCAGACCCGAGAGTTTTCTGTGTGGAGACCCATGGAGACCTGCCCCACCGGCCGAAAGGGCCACCCTGGCTGAAACAGCCGTGCTGGAGATCCATAGTACTCCTCCATCCGGGAATCTCCTAGTCTGTGGGCAATAAAAATCAGACTGGAAATGTGGCGACCACTCACCCTCCCTGCTGTCACTGGGAGCTAAAATCTAGAGCTGCTCCTACTCAGCCATCTTGGATCCCCCTCCAGGATTTTAAGATATGTTAGAGGTAAGTGAAAGATGTTCAGGTATAACTCTTATAAACTCTGCCTTATTTACCCAAATAATACTGATCCACCATCTGTAGAATTGATATCTCATTTATTTTCCCCTCAGGAATAAAAATTTACACATATTTATTTATAGCCACCTCCCGATGTTACAGTAGGTAGGTAGATAGAAATCAACTAGGCAGAGTAAGGCTCTAGGAATGTCAGGCTGCTGTCATTCCTATTGTCAGGTGGCCTTCTAAGTGGTCACAACCAGCCTCAAGGAAGGAGAGCTGTCTGATCAATAGGAAACATCTGAGGTTCAGGAGCAAAAGCTCCCTGATAAAATCTTAAAAGTTGGGCAAGAACACCCAAGAAAGTGCACTAAAAGGGAAAATGGTGAATGTAACCAGTATGTAATCTTCCTCTAGAATTGCTTAGGTGAGCATGCACATAACTTCAGTAAACATACTGGTCTGCAGCCGGTCCTGAGCGCTTGCCAGCCCCTGCACATTCAGACAGTCCCTCCCAAGAGAGGGATCAAAGGAGGAGAAAGGCAAACCACAGAACCAAGCCAATATATAAAAATCCCAAGCTAAAGGCTGGTCGGAGCACTTGACCTCTCAAATCTCCTGCTTGACCCTCTTCCAAGTGTGCTTTGCTGTGTTTGTTTGTTTTTTTCTAATAAAACTTTGCTGTTTCCTTAAATCTACTTCTGTCTGGGCTGAATTCTTTCCTCTGAAGAGGCAAGAATCAAAGTTTGCAGTGAATCACTGCAACTGACTGCCAGTTCTGACTCACCACTGGTAACACTGATGCCTCCATACCATTTACAGTTTGATCTTGGGCAGCATCTAAGAAATAAAGCCAACTACTTTACAGAGGTATCTCATTTTCCTGAAAACTTACCCAAACATAAAATACCTATGTCTGAATTCATCTATCTCTGTTGCCTTTCTTGCTCATAATAAAACAGAAACTGTGGACAAGCATGATTGAAAATTCATCGTCTGGAATCTCAATTAATTCATCTATATTTTATAAGAAATCTTTATTCTCCAAAAAAAAATTTTCCTGTGAATACAATGCTACAGAAGAGTGATAATTCCAGGGTCGTGACTTTTGACCTCATCTTCAAGTAAAATATTTGTCATCTCCTACAGTGTTTGTTCCCCAAATATCTCATGATCCTACAAGCCTGTCCTAATTTAAATCCAGCTCTACTGTGCACTACTCAATGCGTATCTGTAGACACCTGTTACAACTGAGAATTAGGAGTCTTGAGGTGCAGAATCTTCTTATAGGCAATGGATGAAGGAATTTTCTTTTCTTTTTATGTGTTATATGTTCATTGGGAGAATCAGTCCTGTGATTTTGGTGTCCGAATGTCTTTCAAATATTTTTAATGAAACTATTTTGTCAGTTTTTACTTAAGTATATATACTTTTCTCATGTAGGGTTGAACTATATGTTCCACAGAAAGTGAGCAAGTAAACAAAAAAGAATAAGATTATGAATGAAGCTTTAGCCAGCATTATTGCCCTTTTCTCCTGGAATGTATTGAATTATTTTTATTGATTTAGGATATCATGATTAACCTCTTTTCCCTCTTAGGATAACTTTTGACTCAGAAGGTTGTTTTCTCTATTAAAAATAGTCTTATAGCAGACTTTTCCCACCTGTTTTCCAGACGTTCTCTGGCATGTCAGAACTCCCCCAGTAAAGATTATCATTACCAAGGAAGCCAGTTCAGATATTTTCAACACTCTTTAAACCTCTCCTACCTCTTCCCATGCAACAATCCAGCCTCCCTTATAGCGCACAGAGACCGCAAGCTTTCAAATGAACACTCCCATGTGACCTGCCGCTCTGCCTCTACATTTTCACACAGTATCACATACTATCTTGCCTCACAATAAAAGAGATGTCTTCTATTCTGTCAAAGACAAGAACTTCAAATTTTTCTCAGGACTCCATTGATTTCTGATGCTTTGAGAGCCACAGACAAATTGCCCCATTGTCTTGTGCCTTCAACTATCCCTTTCTACTGGTTCATTTCAAACAGCGTTTATTTGCAAGTCCTTTCTTTAAGATATTACATCTCCAAACAAAAATATTCACTTTCCTATTGTCTTATTCTCTTTTTTATGTTTAATTCTCTTGAAAGAAATTATCTCTACATGATGTGTTCGAGTTCATATTACTCATTCTCTTTTTAGTTATAATAATTTAGGTTCCCTCATGACATTTTCTGTAGCAATTACTCTAAAGAATTTCTCAAACAGTTCACCTTTTTGTCAAATCCAATGGACAATTTTAAAAAATTCCTCACCATAGAAGTCTCTATAACATTTACTCATAATGCTCTTCTCTCCAAAATTATGCTTATTTGGTTTCCATGGCATCATCCATTTTGGAATTTCTCCTTTGTGCTCCATCATCAATTTTATTTTATTTTTTTGTTTCTTCCATTTAACAGGTAAATGTTTGAGTTCCTCAGATGTTTAAGATGTCTTGTTTGTTATGTATTCTGCTTTAATAATGTCAGTTATTCTCCTCAGATTAATTACTTATTAAAATAATGATGATTCACAGATATCTCTGATTCTTTCCTTGGAAGTCCAGATTTGTTACCTTCTTGAAAAGAATTTCAATTAAAATGCAACATATCTTAAGCTGGGCTTAATCCAGACACTTAGTGAATATATATAATAAATGTCACAGTGGTACCTCAAATTTGAGGCTAATTATGGTGGCTCATGCCTGTAATTCTAACAATTTTGGAGGCCAAAGTGGGAGGATAGCCAGAAGTCCAGAGTTCAAGACCAGCCTGGGCAACATAGCAGGACACTGTCTCTAAAAAAAATTAAAGAATTAGCCAGGCATAGTGATACATACCTGTAGTCCCAGCTATTCAGGAGGCTGAGGTGGTAGGATCACTTGAGCCAAGGAGTTCGAGGTAGCAGAGAGATGTAATTGTACCACTGCACTGCAGCCTGGGCAAGAGCAAGACCCTATCTCTACAAAAAATAATCACCACAATAAATAAACAATAAGTAAAATTTTGGTAAGTAACTTAAATATGTTCCTCTGTAGCACTCTTAATACTAGAGGCATACAAATGTGTGCAAGGCAGTACTTGGAAATTGTCCTTGATTTTTTCCCCTGCCTTACATTTATCCAATTTAATTTTTAGTCTTATCACATCTAAATTATAAGTATTTTGATATCTACTTTCTTATTTTTATATATGCTGTGGTTACCTGATTCAAGGTCACCTTCATCTTCTACCTATATTTCATAACTTGTCTTTGTGTCATCAATCTGGTCCCAATCTAAGCAATTCTCCACAGTGAAGCTCAAATTATCTTTCTATAAGGTATATTTTTCTAAAATTATCTAAATGCATGAACTTGTCAATTTTGAGTATGTGTTCCTTTACCTTTAAAATTCGTGCTCTTGTTGTATTATTCTTACTGAGTTCTTGTGAGGGTTAATTGAGATAATTCACACAAAGCACTTAGTACCAGGCCAAGCACAGCAGGTCATGCCTGTACTCCCAGCTTCCTGGGAAGCTGTGGCAGGAGAATCACTTGAGGCCTGGAGTTCCTGGCTGCAGTGAGTTGTGATCACGCCACCACACTACAGCCTGGCCAACAGAGCAAGAGCCTGTTCTCAAAACAAGTAAATAAATAAAAGGCACTTAATAAATTTCTGGTACACAAAAATGACTTTAAAAAGTTAGAAATTATCAACATTATCATTATCAACATGATGGATCCAATTTCCCCAAAAGCCTTTTAAAGACTCTGTTGATGCCAGAAAAAAAAATTAAAAATAGTTTATAATACCCTTCATAATTTGTTACTGCTATACTTTCATTCAATTCTCAGTAGTGCCATTTATGCCTCTACACATTCCTGCTCATTCTTTCTTGCCTTTTGACTTTCCTTAGCATTAGAATATCTCTCCTTGCACTTGTCTTTAGAGCAATCAGTTAGGGACTATATTGAATGTAGGGAAGGAGGTTCAATGCTATATAGACAAAACTAACAAGGATTCACTGCACTATTTTTTGTGGAAATGTATCCATTTTACCTAGGTTTTCACAATGTTTAGCTTTTATCTATTTTCTTAATATTTTTTAATTATTTTTCTAATACTCTGTTTATAAATATTTCTCTTTTTATTCATTCTGTATATCTCTATCTTCTCTGTTTTTAGCCTTTGATCAGTCTTGCTGGAGTTTTTTCCAATTAATCAGTTTTCTCATAGAACCAAACTATTGGTCTATTACACTTTTTATTGATGTTTTTTATCCATTTTGCTAATTTCCATTTTTAGAGTTTTCAATTACCTTATTCCTCTTTATATAAATTTTGTCATAAAAATTAACAGTGTAAAACAATTGTTCACTGTTTTATCTCCAGTTCCTAGACTCATCCCTGGGGAATATTAGGCTCCCAACAAATATTTGTTTAGCTAGTGCATGAAAGTATAAATTTACACATTAGCTTCTTTGTGAAGTTTTTATAATTATTATAATTATTATTATTACCCTTCCAAAACAAGGTTCTGTGCCCGTCTTAAATTTTCTGAATGTAGTCTATGCTACTAGCACATTATAACTTGTCTAAATCCCCAGCAGGCATTAAGAAAATGAAAGAAGGTATTGTGTCTTCTTCAACATTTTTGTCTGGGCACCTAACCAAGTGCTTCGCATTTAGTAAAAAATCTAATAAATGGTTGTGGGGTAAAAGAAATGTATCTTTACAAACTTTGCAATGTAAGGTGGATCTCATTATTCTATACCAACTAAGGTCATCAACTTACCTGATTTTCATTATAGTGTTTGCCAGTCCTTCACATGCATGTGACATTCTATCTCTGAATAACAATAAAACTTGTCTTCAGATATATGTTTTTGTGTCACCTTCAAAAAGAGGAGGCTTGTCCTGTAAGTAACTGTTATTCACAATCTTGTCTAATAATATATCTAATGTAGTTATGTAGCACATCGGAAGTTAATAGATCATCCTGACTTACTAGAATATTTGTTTTAAAAACACGATTTTACAGTAAAGTTATCTCTACCAGTAATCAATGGCTTTTAATGATTTTATGTTTATAATTATCTTCAACTTTCATGATTATAACATCAATCATGTTATCGATTTGCCTTCAATTCTTTAAGAGGCCCCCTTTTGTTTGATATGGCTCATTATAATAGGCTGACTGCATAAGAAAATGAATTTTCAGTAAATTACTCCACCTGCCTTCCTTCTTTCCTTCCTTCCTTCCTTCCTTCTTTCCTTTTTTCCTTCCTTTCCTCCCTCCCTCCCTCTCTCCCTTCCTTCCTTCCTTCCTTCCTTCCTTCCTTCCTTCCTTCCTTCCTTTCTTTCTTCCTTTCTTTTCCTTTCTTGTTTCTTTCCAGGATCTCACTCTGTCACCCAGGCTGGACTGTGGTGGTATAAACACGGCTCACTGCAGCCTCAACCTCCTGGGCTTAAGACATCCTCCCACATCAGCCTCCCGAGTAGCTGGGATTACAGGTGCCCACCACCATGCCTGGCTAATTTTTTTTTTGGAGCAATGAGGTTTTACCTTGTTGTCCAAGATGACCTCAAACTCTTGAGCTCAAGCAATCTGCCCACCTTGGCCTCCCAGTGTGCTGGATTGCAGGCGTGAGCCACTACGTCTGATCTACTTCATTTTTCTAAGTCTCAGTTATTTTACCTTTAAATAACTAATTAAGTAAATAAATAAATAAAAGGAATACCTGATAGAATTGACATGAGAATTAATGTAACATAATTATTTAATGTAAGTAATGAGATTATCTATACTAACTCATAATGCTAAATGATGGAAATGTTAGGAAAGTTCCTGATAAATATCAGAAATTCCTCTGTTTCTCTACTGAGGAGGAGTATTCAAAATTGTACCTAGTATAAAATGAAAACATATCAATATTCTAGAAGGCTAAAATAATGGATCCTGTTCCTACCACCTGATAGGTTTTTATTGTTCATGACTTAAATGATGTTTTTTTGCTGAACTATAATGTTGGGCCACTATCTTGGGAAACCAATCTGGCCTGATTTCCTTGCTGTCAACTAAGAGTTGAGAACCTCATTTCAAAGCTGAGGCATTTCATTTACACTAAACCACTCACATTCTCCTCAAGAGATCTGTAGTGATAATTTCATGAATCTTTAAAATCCCTGATACCATTATAGAATATAATTTCTCTCATAAAATTCAGTAAAACATGAAGCTCCTAAGTGACCCCTTTGGATTCTTAATGATTTTATAAATGCATTACTAAAATAATTTATAAGGCTAAGTGACTCATTCAACACATCAGTGTGAGTAATTCAAATAGGTGCTTTAGCAAAACTTCAAGCTGCAAAGTCATAGACCTTACAGCTCTATTCCACTTACTGTTAAACACGTCTCCTGAGCTACATCACTACCTTAACTTCATCCAGTTTGTAAACCTGATGATTCCACACCCACTTTCTCAGAGCTTTCATTATATTGACTACTTCCTGAATGGTTGCTGCTGTTTACAGTTCTCTACTGGAAGAATTCATTAATCTTTTTAGGATTTGTGTGTGTGTGTGTGTATGTGTGTGTACAGCTCTAAGCATTTTGATTAAATAATATTTTCAGTTTTGTTATCAACAATAGTCATTAATTCCTGGATGTTTTGTTTATTGTATATGGTGAACAGAAAGTTTTAGGCATTTTTCTAAACAATACTCAATTTTGCTTTCATAGACGTCATGGTAATAACATTTAGGGTGAAGGAGTACTTTGACTTTTAGGCATGTCTGCACCCTGTTCTCTCTTTATTTTTTTTTTTAAATATTGAGACTAGAGAAGTTATACAGCCTAACTTTGCTTATCTAAAAATATGGATATTTTATGAGACGGCCAGGAAGATTAAGAAGAGTAAAATATATCAACACTTCTTACAGAAAAGGTACTCAATAAATATTAATTTTCCTCACATTTTCTTCTAATCTCATAAGTTTATTTTATGCTCTGTTACATGATGAATATGACATTGTAACAATAAGTAACGAGCAAGGCATTTTTACATATTTTCTATTATCTTTTTCTAAATAAAATAATAAATATTTTCCTATATTCACTTCTTCTGTTGAACATTTAAGATGGTATTTTCTTCCCAATTTGTTTTTATTGCTGGCTAATCTTATTTTTTAAAAAATTATATTATTCCATGCTGTCATTGCTATTTCTTTGATCATTATTATGTAATAGCAGGCTTGATTTCTATTTGTGGAAAGTTCACTATTTGATTTTGGATACAGCTTTGTTTCTTCATAATTTTTAATGTCTTTTAGGATTATTGGGCTAATTCATTAAGGAAAGTATTTTATTTCCAGTTTCTTTAGCTATATGTGGTGATAAGGACATAAGAGACATCATATAGTATAACAACAGGGAAGAGGTAAGCTTCCATAAAGAGTCCATTTATAGTAATTCATTAGCCACAAGCAATGCTAAATATGCTATTTTAAATAATATTTTGAAACAAAACAATTCATAATTGATTTACAGTTAGCTACATCTTAAATTTTTATAAATTTACATGGTCCCTGTCAATATTCATATCTCAGAGTGAGCAGATCTTACACATGTTCCTGCTGAAGATACAGCATTAGCACCTTTCAAATAACCTCTTACTATTACTCTGTCCTTTGGTCTATATGTGTACTCATTCCACAATGCTTACGGAAAAGGTAGATGGTTCTTTACCTTCCCTTCATTTCTTCTTTTATATTTTTATTTGCATTATTATTTTTAGTTCTCAATACAGACATTAAATCTTTTGTTCTTTAATGGTCTGCCTTTCAATTTTCCATTTACTTTTCAGATTTTTATAACATGATCAGCATTCTTCCTTAAAAATGTTCGTTGTTTTATTAAGCCTTCTTTTGTTTTCCTCATTATGGAAAGATAAGCATGATTTATAAGCACAAGAAGAGGTAATCATACCATCTGTACTAGTCAGAATTCTTCAGAGAATTAAAAGCAATGGGACATATCTCTACTATCTATCTATCTATCTATCTAGATTTATTTTAAGGCATTGGCTTGCCAGATTACAGAGGCTGAGAAATCCCAAGATTTGCAGCTGGTAAGCCAGAGACTCAGGAAAGTCAATGGTATAGCTCTAATCCAAGAACAAAGGCCTGAGAACCAGGAGAGCCGATAGTGCACATTCCAGTCTGAAAGTTTGGAGGCTCAAGACCCAAGAAGAGCCAGTATTTCAGCTTGAGTCCAAAGGCAGGAATATACCAGTGTTCGAACTCAAAGCAGTTAGGCAGGAGAGATTCCTTTTTGCTCAAAGGAGGGCCAGCCTTTTTATTCTATTCAGACCATGCGCTGATTGGAAGAAGGCCTCGCACTTCAGGAAAGCAATCTTCTTTACTCAGTCTACCCACTCAAATGTTAATCTCATCCAAAATATTCTTACAGATATACCCAGAATAGTGTTTTACTGAATACCTGGGCACCCACACCCCAGAATATTTGATATATAAAATTAACCATCATACCATCTCTTCTTTTGCATATTGTTGGAGAGACATTTTAAATGTTTTTCAGTTATGTGGAAAGCAAAACAAATCAGTAAGGCAATATATCATTCAGGCTCTAAGTAAATAAGTAAAATAATGGCAGCCTTCCTGGAGATGCATTTGTGTTTTTAGAGCTTTAATAATATCTAAACATTTTCTCAGTGTAGCTACAGAAAGAATCAATCAAAATCATTATGGAAGAAAATTTAATTACTTCTAAGATTAAAATTTTAATTATGAGTATGCAATTAACTGTTAATATTAAGATTTACTCTTCAGATTTTTATGCAAATGTGTCCTAATACAGACTGAGACTGAAGACAAAGAAATTCATAATTTTTTTTTTATTATTAATCACTAAATCAGTGATAATTTACTTTGAGGAACATTTTGTGTTTATTACATGAAAAGTGAAAATAGGTCCACTCTTACCTGATCTATAGGAACAAATTTTGTTAATATAGAATGTGACTATATGGGATAATTTGGGGACTATCCTTATGTAAAATTGGAATTGATTCAGTATTTTAGAGAAAAAATAAATAAAAGCAAACAAAGTAGAGTTTGATATTTTTCTTTTGCCACTCTTTAACTTCTACTAATATAGAATTCTATTTATAGTTTTATATAATATAAAAGTTGAAAGGATATTGTATTTAATCTAAAATTAATATTGTAATTTAATCTAAAATTAATTTTATCTAAATTAACTTTCTTAACTTTATAGATTAAAAATCTGAGGCCAAAAGAATTATATATTTTGGACACCAGAATATGCCACCTTAAAATATGAATGATTGTTGAGTTGAAGGTAATTAAAAAGCAGCAGATACAGGAATGCTCTCTGCCCTCCTCTATTTGCCTAAAAGCAAAATGTAGATTTACAAAGACAAAAGAGATCCTGGTGTTTCCTCCTCCCTGATACTTACAGGGAAAACAGAGATGAACTACTAAAGACAACTTTATACCTGTGTCTTCTAGAGTTGGTACCAGAGGCACGTACTTTAACAAGTTTTACTTAATAGTCTTTACCTGACATTTATTTGCCTTCCCACAAGTTGCAGTCTCTAGAGATTAAAATTTTTTTCCTGTGTCTTCTCACTTCTCCAAACATTTACTGTTCTTTCTTGAAGATGCTATATAAACTGGAACTCAAAGCCACAACTTTGAGAAATACTCATTTCCTGCATATTCCTTTTCTTAATAAATTACCCAGTTTTAGGTATTTCTTTATAGCAATGCAAAATGGACTAACACATCATGTCAACCTAATTCAGTTTCAATAACCTGTTAAGACAACTCCTTGTTTTTTTAAAAAATTGTTTCCTCTTAGAAGCACCAACTCTACCTAGAAATACTATGCATGGATTAACATAATGGCAGGGAAACTGGTAATAAGCTAATGTGTAAAGAGAATTATTTGCCAAAGTGATTAGATGAATGTCTACCGCTAGAGTCACACATATGGATAACGATTAGGGCAAGAGATTAGGCTGGATTTCTGGATAATCTGATTAAGATTCCTGGGAGCAAACATTACAAAAGTGTAAAAGTAAGATGGACCAGAGTTCAGAAGATAAACTGTATTAGGATTGAGGACAAAAGATCCTAAGGTAGAATGAGAACTAAATCAAAAGGGTTTCTGTGAATTTTACAACAAATGAAGATGGCTTTTAAAAAGAGTACATTTTTTTGGATCTGGAATAAAAATATTTCCAAGCCATTTTTAAACCTGAAGATCTTTGTCTCTAGCAAGCATGTGAAGTGACAGAGTATGCTGATGCCAATTCTCATTCCATTCTGCAATCGGATTAGTTTAATTAACAAAATGTGTTTTTGCTTAATCAGTAAATAAATGGAGTTTCTTAAATTTCTAGTCTCTGTGTGTATGTTTTTTAATAGGTTGATACACATTTTCTTATCAAACCTAGTAAAAGATCAGCATTTTTGACCTAGTAATTCTGAGGATCCTGATAGGAAGATTCATTGCCCTGCATGGCTGGTTTTCTCTGTTGATCTTCTTGGTCCTCTCCTTTACAGTCTCTTTTTGCTTCTCAGCTCTTTCTGTGCCATATTCTTGTATCTTCTTATTCTCTTGTATCTTGTTATTTGCAACATCAGTTTCTGACACGGTGATTTATGTACATATTATATATTAACACATATAGCAGAGGATCTCAGACATTTTAAAACAATTCAACAGTTTATAGGAGAATATTTTTTGTTTATTTCTTCCCAGATCAACATTTAAAAATGCAGGTATGATAGCATTTCTAGGTCATGAGTATGAGAAAGGTTTCTGCTAAATATAATGTATTATTTCATTTCTAATTTTTTTCCTTGCAAGATTTTCAACATGATAATTTTTAGGTTTGGCTTTTCCTCCACCTGTCTATGACAAATATCTTAGATACGTTGTAGTTGTAACCTTTTAACTTTCTTTTTATACTGTCTAAAGGATATAAAAGTCGATGATACACCAGTGGTAAAATAAGTGAAGAAAGGAAAAAGTATAGGTTTTAATAGAGCATCTGGTTCAGAAGTGGAACTAGATTGGAAAGGAAATGAAAGCAAAGAAATTTCCTGTTTTTTCCTTCTCATATTAATTACAACCTTAGTTATGTAAAGAAATTATGCTTTCAACATCCTAATATTTTAGCTCATTTTATTATCTTAACTGAGTTGTATATTGTTATTTAAACTATTAAAGTTTCATGTATAAAAATATGCAACATCAATGTGATGAAACCCTGTCTCTATTAAAAATACAAAAATTAGCTGGGCGTGGTGGTGCATGCCCATAATCTCAGCTACTCGGGAGGCTGAGGCAAGAGAATTGCTTGAACCCGGGAGGCCTGGGTTGCAGTGAGCAGCGATTGCACCACTGCACTCCAGCCTGGGCAACAGAGTGAGACTCCATGTCAAAAAATAAACAAATAAATAAATAAAAGAAACTTCAGTAAAGCCCAACATCCATGTATACCTAACTCATCAAAATAACACAAAAAAACCAGTTCAGCGTCAAAAAGGATATAATGTACATTTTACTGAAATGTCCAGGAGAGTAAATTTGTAAAAATAATTCCTAGAATTTAAGGAAAAACGTCTTCTGCTTCCTTATATTTCTTTTAATTTTTATTATTTTTTAAATTTTGGTGACGCGGTCTTGCCTTGTTACTGAAGCAGGAGTGCAGTGCTGTCATCATAGCTCAACACACCCTCAAACCCCTGAGCTCAAGCAGCCTAATTGGCCCCCTGTTTTACTAGGACTACAGGTGTGCACCACTACACCAGACCAAATAAAAAAAATTGCAGAAACAGGGTCTTGCTCTGCTGCTCAGTCAGTCTAGAACTACTGGGCTCAAACAGTCCTCTCGCCTCAGCCTCTCAAAGTGTTGGGATTACAGGTGTGAGTCATTGTGCCTGGCCCCGCATCTCTATTTCAGTCCTTACCAAATCACTCACAAATCAGAGGAAGAAAATTATCTTACCTCTCTTCTCAACTATTTGTGACTTAGCTCTTCGTCACACAGATCAACTTAAATCATGCTGCTTTATGCAGTTTTCCTCTTCCTCTTCCATTTTGGTTTGTGATTGCAAGCTGCACCCAACCACGTGCTGGAAGAGGAATGGTTATAGGAATTACTAAATCTGAATATTTCTACCCCTTATAAGAATCTTAGTCATACTGACATACTTAATAATAGTTTGCTCCTCTGCATATCCTCTCTGTGTGTATATCTTCTCTGAATTTAGAATTACTGGTGGTTTAGAGGTTCATAAAAAATATCAATGGTAAAGCCTATTGATCCTCACATAGCTGGTGACTTTTCTCTACCTTCAAAGTATGTTATCATTTTATTTTCATAACAAGTTCTAAACATGATTATCCATCCATTTCTTCAGGCAAAGGAAAAATAAATATCTAAATTTTTCCAGGACTATTTTTTCTTTTTAACCAAAGCACATTCTAAAGATTTTAAATTTCAAATAGCACAGTAAGAGCCCAGCCTAAGGGATTTTAATGTCTAAATCATTGTTCACATTGTCCAGAAAGACTAGTTAAGAAACAAGGTATCTATGTTAAAATTTCTTTTAAATCTTCAAAGTCACAATGGATGTTTTTTAGTTGTTGTTGGATTATTTTTAAATTTTTTGTTATTATATTTTAAGTTCTGGGGTACATGTGTAGATCGTGCAGGATTGTTACATAGGTATACAGATGCCATGGTGGTTTGCTGCATTCATCCCCCCTATCACCTACATTAGTTATTTCTCCTAATGTTATCCCTCCCCAATCCCCCCAACTCCTGCCATCACTCCCCTAGCCTCTCCCACCCCCCATTAGGCTTTGGTGTGTGATGTTCCCCT
This sequence comes from Plecturocebus donacophilus, assembly GCA_004027715.1. Taxonomy (NCBI): domain Eukaryota; kingdom Metazoa; phylum Chordata; class Mammalia; order Primates; family Pitheciidae; genus Plecturocebus; species Plecturocebus donacophilus. The sequence continues at coordinate 34,559 of PVKP010014286.1, read as the reverse complement.
CCCTGTGTCCATGTGTTCTCATTCTTCAACACCCACTTGTAAGTAAGAATATGCAATGTTTGCTTTTCTGTTCTTGTGTCAGTTTCCCGAGAATGATGGTTTCCAGATTCATCCATGCTCCCTGCAAAGGACATGAACTCATCCTTTTTTATGGCTGCATAGTATTCCATGTGCCACATTTTCTTTATCCAATCTATCATTGATGGGCATTTGGGTTGGTTCCAAGTTTTTGCTATTGTAAACAGTGCTGCAATGAACATAAGTATGCATGTAACTTTATAGTAGAACCATTTATAATCCTTTGGGTATATATCCAGTAGTGAGATTGCTGGGTCAAATGGTATTTCTATTGCTAAATCATTGAGGAATAGCCACACCGTCTTCCACAATGGTTGAACTAATTTACACCCCCACTAACAGTGTAAAAGCATTCCTGTTTCTCCACATCCTCTCCAGGATCTGTTGTCTCCAGATTTTTTAATGATCACCATTTGTCTAAAGTGTTTATTATATTTTTATGATTACAAAAAATATGTTTTCTAAAAAAATACAAAATAAGTTTTTTATACCCATAATCTAACTGCCCAGAGAAAACCATAATAGAAAAATGTGTATATACACATATATATGTATATATATGCATTTGTGTATACACATAACTATATATATCTGCAGTTTTTTACAATTATAAATATATAGCTACAAATGTAATTTATTCATATACACATTTTCAAAATACATATTACAAATTAATGTAGTAGTATATGCAATATATTGTCAACTATTTTTTTCATTAAGCAATTATAAATATTTTTCAATGCCATTACATTTTTCTAAAACTTTATTTTTGCTGGTAATTTATTATTACAATGATAATTTAGAAATCCATTATACTTTATAAAACCTACAGCCTAACCTATAACCTAGAGCCTATTCTAAAAAACCTGTAACCAACCCTACTATTGGATGCTGTACTTATGTTTCAACTGTTTTTAGCCCAGATTTATATTATATTTACTGTGAATTAAATGTATACAATATTTGGGGAAAAGTTAGTCATAATATATATTCATAAAACTATTCTTTTAAATGTCTTACTGGCTCACTTCTGAATTAAACAAAAAACAATTTTTTGAAAAAAGAAAGAACAAAAAGGAAAAAAGAAAAACCCAGGAAGGGAAAAATCACCTATGTTTCTTATACTATGCATTTTCCTTAGATCATTTTATTTGACTTCATGGTTAGGATTGCAATTTATATGCTAAGCTTCTGAAATGAAAACTTGAAATTCGGATTCCTCATGCTAGCTTATTAAACACTTAACTACGTTCAATGTCTGAATACTGGACAAAGTATTATATATAAAGACAAAGTGCTTTATATATTTTATGTGGGTTATCTCATTGAGGTTAGAGACCAACTCCTTAAGAGTTGTACAAAAGTGGTTAAAAAATCTGCCCTAGGTCACACACTGCAAAAAGAGCTAAGAATTAAACTCTACTCATATCATTTTTTGTTTGTTTCTACTTAATAATTAAACTACTACATCTCCAAATGATTGTAGCTATGTTATAGTCTTCTCCTGGCACATCAAACACAGCATGCCAAAAAGTGTATTGATAAATTTTACCCTTAATAAAATTTTCCCTATTTTTTTTCTATTTTTTTATTTGGTGTTACTATGACATCCCAAGTCACCTAAGGTAAAGATATGAAAGTCATTCTTGTCACTTGCTATTTCTTCCCACCTTTTATTGATTCAGTCATAAACCTTGTCAAGAGTAAAAATTGTTCCTTTTTTTCCTCTCAAACTAAACCTCATTTATTTCATGTACTATTATTGTTTTCTTTGTTCAGGTGCTCAATCGTTCCTCAACATAGGAGTCTTTCTGGAATAAGCAAATGATCCTACTGAAATTTCTCATATTTATTTCGGAGGCTTTAAAATCGGTTAATTAATTGCTTCTATTTGTTTGACTCTCTTGTAACTAGATTCATAACTGTGCCTATGGAACAATCCAATGTGTTTTTACTTAGATGGAAATGAGAAATTATTAAAACAAAAATGCTATTTTTAAAATGTATTTTTTTATTGACAACATATATATTAAATGTAACACTTTTTTGCCTTCATGTTTCTGGAAATAATAATTGGTAGTACTTTCATATATCAAATTCAGAACATTACAGCTTAAAAGTGATAAAATACAGGGAAAATGAGTAAGGGAGCAGTATTGTTTGGTTAGCTGCACTATAAAATTTTAATTTTAGCTTCAGTGTACTAAAAAAACTTTCTGACAAGTAGAGTAAAAGCATTTTCAATCATGAATTCAAGTTAGTTTCACCTGAATCTACAAGTATATTGTTGTTTCTGCTTATTGAGAAAATGTAGAAGCTTATAATTTTAAATAATTATAAAATTATATCTAGGATCTGCCCATGCAGCTTAACACTACAATACATGGGGTGATTATATTTATCTTCAGCAATAATAAAAGTTTGAAACTGAACTGCCAAGTGGCATTTTTGGTCAATATTAGTACTTCAAGATACAACATATAATGCTGTAGGTAGCACAATTTTATTTAGCACACAAGAGAAAATGAAAGAAAAAGAAAAGAAGAAAACAAACATATAATATCAGAGAGAACCAACTGATGAGAAATATCTAAGATTGATTTTTTTTCCATATATAAGAGTGGGTAGAAGTAAAACTTAGCATACTAGTTTTGAATAGGTTACCTCCTAAGAAAATGACAAGAAGTGACAAGATTTTTCATGTTACCTTCTTTCTCATGTACCAGAATAACTTAATGGTTTAGCATAATTTCAGATAAGCAGTGTGCTCTTTTAGGAGCTGCTTGTTTTAAAATTTAAGAAGTTCATATCCTAATCCTGAAGCTATATTATCCCTGAACTTCTAGAATAGATTCTAGAAGAGTGAATTTTAATCAAGGTATCTTGTAGCCTTTAGAAAATACTGGACAACCTAAATTCACTTAAATTTGAAGAACTTATGGGCATATGTTCTTTTTATATAAATTGTTCTGTTGATTATTATTTTAGTTAGATAGTTTGTTTTTTACTGGCCCCTTCCATTTTCTCTTCTTATGTGGTTACTCTGGAAAAATATATATGTCCTTTTGCATCCATGTATGGAAGAATTTTTCACAGGAATGAAATAACTTCTACAGAGTTCAAGTTGCTTTTATTTTTTCCCCTATGTGTACTGGTTAAAAATGATCTTACTAATATACTTTTTGAAAACAACCTTGGATGTCTGAAAACCGTATTATATTAGTTAAAATAATTGCATTTCTAGAGAATAATAAATAGATGCATCAATTATACATACAGTTAAATAAACAAATACATTTTATTTTATGATGTTGAAACCTATTTTTCTCTTAGAAAACAAGAGAATAAAAAAAGTATGGCCTTTAGGAATTCTAAACCTGGCATGTAGAGGTATGTGTGAAAATTCCACAAGGTGCATTTATGTAATATTGATATGTGCAGAATTAGTCTAGTGGGTCGATGGTTTTTGATGTAAGGGGTTGGAGGAAATCTGTTGAATGAGAAAAAAAAATGCTAATATGTTCGAGCTCTCCAGTTCACCAAATGCAATTCATAGTATAAGTTGATACAAGTGGTGGTAAATCCTCATTTCTTTGGTTAAAAGTCATTATGAAGTTTGGAAAACTAAAAATTTGAGTCTGTGATATGTGAAAGTATTATACATAAAGATATAAGGATGTTAATATTCATTCTGTGGTTCACAATTATGTCTTTTTTGAAATAACATTTAGATATTCCTGCTGATTTCAAACGGAGATACAAATCATTAGATATATAGTAGAAAATGGTGCTCAGTAGCATTTTAAAGACAAATTACCTGGGTTAAATTATTGTTCTACTTTTTATTTTATTAAAGCTAATGCAACCTACTACTCTGTGTTTTCGTTTTCTGAGAAGTGAGGATATAGTGGGATAAATATACTTAAGCACTTACCTGGCACATAATATGGGCAAAAGAAATATTATTTTATGGACAAGAGCTTAGTTAGTGATTGGTGAATTTAATTTATGTTTCGTAGGCTTGATAGAGAACTGGTTAATTTTTAAAGATATTTCTAGTGATTTAAAATTTACAAAAATATCTTTATATTTATTTTCTTATCTAATTATGAGGAAAGGTCTAGCGTTAGCAGCTTGTTAATGAAATAGAATAACCTGGAATTTAGGCAAATCAGACCAGGATTGTATGTGGAATTTATATACCTCATGTGGTCACACATGAGCACTTTCTTCTGTAATAATTCTGGGTTTCTGACATAAAAAGAGGGCAAAAATACAGTAATAAACGGTGAAGAGAAAGTTAAGGGTCATAAACAAAAACTTGGAGTCAGTTTTCACTTTTAGGAGAAAAAAATGGCCTCTTGAGAGTGTTGATTGATGTTTTACCAAAAAATCTTAATCGACATAAGAAGGATAAATTTCCATATACACTTTTAATATCTTGGCCACAACAACTCTAAAAGTAAGTTCCAAATTTAACAGCATTCCATTTTGCAGAGGAGGACAATAGGTCTCAAGATATCTCAAGCAATAGTCAAGGTCACTATTATTACCTGGTAAATAAGATTGAGCCAGAGGCAATTTATGAATTACTATTGGAGAAAATAATATAAAGCACCAACACTCAGTTTCAGGAACTTAGAATTATATATATACATGATGTAATATTCTACAAGACCCAGATTTCATTTACTTGAATGGATATAACGTGTCTATCTTGTCAAATTAAGATGTTAAATCTTCTCTAACAATCATCTTGGAAATGCTAATTTAAAAAATTTCAAGTTTTACAAATCATTCAATGTTGAACATATTCAAAGTTTAAAATAAACACACTAGTTATCAATCTAACTGAATGGAAATTGTTTGTTAAAAAAACTGCCATATTTTTACCTTTGAAAGTAATACTTTTTCAAATATAATTTTTCAGATACAATTTAGAATGACAGAACAAAGAACTATTTTGAATTCATGTTTTTAAAAAGAAAAGTGCAATTTAGAACTAGGAGGCTCTTGTTCTAAATTTAGATCCCCACAATTTTCTACTGTGTTCAAAAATTATGTAACTGCTGTTAATAATGTATTATTTACTCTAAAATCAGGTCTAAAAAATTGCAACCATTTGGAATATTATCTCCATTCTACCTTAAAGCAGCTTTTTGAAGCCATGCCATATATACTATTTTTCTGTAGTTGCTAACATCAATTTAGTCTGCAAAATGTTAAAACGATTTGTTATGCTCTGCCACCTCTCAGCTCTTGTCAAAGTTTACCTGTGTAGATGCATCTACATGACCATCACTAAACTTTCATACCTTTCAGCAGGACAGGTCTAACAATGAAATCTAAATTTTGAATGTCTGAACAAGGCAGAGTTTCTGTAAACATCAGAGGAGAGGAGAGAGAAAAAAAGTGACCTCTGCTTTTGCTTCTAAGAGATTTACATAATTATTCTCTGAAGATATGTAATGGTTTGTTTAGCAAAGTGCGTTGACAGGCAACATTGGTTATAAAATGTGTGCAACTGGGATATAGTTTATATGTAAACAAGCAGGTAGCTATATTTCCCTAGGTAAGAAAGTAACTGAATATTGGTAGTGAGGGATCTATGAGAAAGGAGAAGGGAACTTGTTGGCAGTTCCAGAAAATACCTCCACGCTAGTACAATATATTGCATTAAGAAGCTGATTGAATCTAAGAAGCTGATTCAGAACTGACTTCTTAGATTTAAACCTGGATCTATCATTTCCTCACTCTGTCTTAGACATTTAACAAACTGATATAGACAGATAATAGACAGCTAGAGAGATGACAGACAGATCTTTACAAAGGGCAAAAAATACAGATTCCTTTCTTTACTCCAAAATATAACTATTTGCTGATATTTTTGAGACTTTCAATGCTTGATCATTTAGAGAATATTTAGGTCTTTCTATTAAATTATCTTTTGTTATATTCACTATTTTAAAATAGCAAGTCCTAGCAATATTTATTAAATGTACATCCAAAATTTTTACACATTTATTATTCTTGCTTTGATAGTAATGTAAACATAAAAATAACATACAGCCATTACAATCCATAACTTGTACTCTGATTTTCCATTCAGTCATTATTTTGCTAGTTGGATATTTTTGGCCTCATCCCCTCTACCTACCCCTTCCTTTTCCTCCAGTGTTTTAAATTTTTTGTTCATGTTCTTGCTACTTCTCTGTTTATTAAAGGGGGGCACACCACTGATGGAATAAAAAGAATAAAGACCTAGCTGGGCGCAGTGGCTCATGACATAATCCTAGTGCTTTGGGAGGCCAAGGCAGGCCCATCACTTGAGGTCAGGAGTTTGAAACTACCCTGGCCAACCTGGTGAAACCCTGTCTCTACTACTGCTACTACAACTAATAATAATAATAATATCAGGGTGTGGTGACATGTGCCTGTAATCCCAGTTACTCAGGAGGCTGAGACAAGAGAATTACTCGACCCTGGGAGGCGGCTGTTATATTACAGTGAATCGAGATCGCACCACGGCACTCCAGCCTGGGCGAAAGAGTAAGTCTCTGTCTCAACAACAACAAAAAAAGCCATTTGGGTTGGTTCCAGGTCTTTGCTATTGCAAACAGTGCTGTGATGAACATAAGAGTGCATGTGTCTTTATAATAGAAAAATTTTTAATCCTTTGGGGATATACCCAGCAAAGGGATTGCTGAGTCAAATGGAATTTCTATTTCTAGATCCTTGAGGAAATCAACACTGTCTTCCACAATGGTTGAACTAACTTACACTCCCACCAACAGTGTAAAAGTGTTCCTATTTCTCCACATCCTCTCCAGTATCTGCTGTCTCTAGATTTTTTGATGATCACTATTCTAGCTGGCATGAGATGGTATCTCAATGTGGTTTTGATTTGCATTTCTCTAATGACCAGTGATGATGAGCATTTATTCATGTTTGTTGAAGACATCATAGATGTCTTCTTTTGTAAAGTGTCTGTTCATATCCTTCACCCACTTTTGAATGGGTTTGTTTGTTATTTTCTTACAAATCTGTTTTAGTTCTTTGTAGATTCTGGATATTAGCCCTTTGTCAGATGGATAGTTTGCAAAAATTTTTTCCCATTCTGTTAGTTGCCAGTTCACTCTGATTGTTTCTTTTGCTGTGCAGAAGCTGTGGAGTTTGAGTAGGTCTCATTTGTCTATTTTGGCTTTTGTTGCCAATGCTTTTGGTGTTTTGGTCATGAAGTCCTTGCCTACACCTATGTCCTGAATTGTTTTGTCTAGGTTTTCTTCTAGGGTTTTTATGGTGTTAGGTCTTATGTTTAAGTCTTTAATCCATCTGGAGTTAATTTTAGTGTAAAGTGTCAGGAAAGGGTCCAGTTTCTGCTTTCTGCACATGGCTAGCCAGTTTTCCCAACAGCATTTATTAAACAGGGACTCCTTTCCCCACTGCTTGTTCTTGTCAGGTTTGTCAAAGATCAGATGGTTGTAGATGTGTGGTGTTGCCTCCAAGACCTCTGTTCTGTTCCATTGGTCTATATCTCTGTTTTGGTACCAGAACCAGGCTGTTTTGATTACTGTAGCCCTATAGTATAGTTTGAAGTCAGGTAGGTTGATGCCTCCAGCTTTGTTCTTTTTGCTTAGGATTGACTTGCCTATGCGGGCTCTCTTTTGGTTCCATATGAAGTTTAAGGTGTTTTTTTTTCCAGTTCTGTGAAGAAGGTCATTGGTAGCTTGATGAGAATGCACTGATAGACTGGACATGGAAAATGTGGCACATATACGCCATGGGTTACTATGAAATCATAAAAAAGATGAGTTCATGTCCTTTGTAGGGACATGGATGAATCTGGAAACCATCATTCTCAGCAAACTGACATCAAAACAGAAAATCAAACACCACATGTTCTTACTCATAGGTGGGTGTTGAACAATGAGAACACATGGACACAGGGAGGGGAGCATCACACACTGGGGTCTGTTGCAGGAGGTCTAGGGGAGGGACAGCAGGGGTGGGTAGGTTGGGGAAGAATGACATGGGGACAAATGCCAGATGTAGTTGATGAGGGGATGGAGGTATCAAACCACCTAGCCATGTAAATACCTATGCAACAAACCTGCATGATCTACACATGTACCCCAAAACCTAAAGTATGATTAAAAAATATATTATTATAAGAAAAAATATATATATAAAGGAAATAAGCGGCATCAGGTTTGGAAAAGAAGAAATTAAAAACAAAAACAAGAAAAAGGACATACAATCATAGGTGTCTGGATGCAAGCCAATTCCCTCTTTTAGAGAAGTCAATTATTTAAAGACTTAGTTTCATTTTCTTATCTGCTACAATGAGTAATAATAATAGCCAGCTTGAAAAACTGAGGGAAGGATTTAGAGGTCCCTATGCAATCACTTGAAAAGAGTACATAGATTCTTCATAAATTGCATTTCTAAAGAAAATTTTAAAAAGATGTCATGTGTAGATACAGGTCAAAAGTATTTGAGCTAAGATTGTCAAAGTCCTTATGTCCCTTGTTTACTTAAGCTATAGCCTAGATGCTTGGTATTTATCAATATTTTAAAGTAATCATCCAGGATTTTACATATAATATTTCTTAAATTAAAGTCATATAGTTTGGTTTAAGCTCTTAAAGGTGTGTAAATGTTATCCAATCTGTTTCCAAAATCAGATTTATTAGCACACATATCTTTACTTTGTTAAATTAATATTTTACTTATGTCTTCTGCTTGATTATTTGTTTTCATCTTTTCAGTAAAAAATGGTCTGAATTGGGAAGAAAAAACACTGTCTACAAAATGTCAATGACATTCCTAGTTGAATCTTACAACAAGTTATTATTTTAGTATCACATTTTGGTTTATGACATTTTCAACTATTTGGAGTTGTGTTCTCATATTTCATAATCCTGGAAAAATTAATGCAAAGATTCTCACTTGTAATGCCTGGCTTAGATTAACTCTATTCCAGTTGAAAACCCTTTTCAATATTCAATAGCTAGATATATTTATTACTTTACCTACAAGTTACTCTGTAATTCATGGTAAGCAAGCTTACAGTGCATACTAAACACTTATACTCATTCTATGCCAAACATTTTATTCTGATTTTGTACCAGATTTACAAAAATGTATCTACACATACATACAAATAATTTAGTAGTAAATTTTTCTTGAAGTATATACATAAAATCATGTCAATCTATAAGAAAAACTAAATGATAATATAATATGGCCTTCTACATGTAAAATTTATCAAAAAATGCTATGTTCAACATAATTTGAATGTTATATTTTTAAGAAAGCATTAGCATTTTCATTTTTTTCCTGTGCTTTTGTTTTAGAAGTATTGGAGAGAAAATTGTAGAAAAGACCCTCAAACAAAATTGTTTTTAATTCACCTCTCTGGTTTCAGAGGAAGATTATATTAATATGCCAAGGGAAAAGATTAAGTGTGCAGTCTTGATTGACAAATATGCTTATTGGCCATCTAACACTGCAGAAAACATCCAACAGATTAAATAACATACATCTTCTTTATATTCATGTAAGTGGGATATTTTAAATCCTGGTAGACTGACTATTTTTATGGGTATAAGTTTGGGGACTAGCCACAGCCTACAACTTTCAAATATTCTAGGAATGTGAGAAATACCTGGTGAGATCATATTGTTATTCCACTCCTGAAATACACTGGAAATATACTTTACACACTTCACATCAAAGAGGATGACAGAGATAAAAATCCACATATAATAAACTTTCTCCCAAATTAATATATATCTGAATTCAGATGGGCATATTCAAACTTGACTTTAATCAAATATGCAAAGAAACGCAAAATTTGGTGAGACAACAAAACCTAGTTCACCTAAACATCCAGCGTGCACCCCACCATAATGCATTTAGGCCTTTCTACTCCTCTCTCTTTTCTTTTACCTCTCTTTTCCTTGTTCTGTCCATTTTTTTGTTGTTGTGCTGTTTCCTAGGCTTGAAGATGTTGACATATTTTTCTATCTATGAAGGGCAAATAAAGAGTAAGATAGGAGCGATAAGGTGGGCAAAAGAGAGAGAGAGAGAGACAGAGAGAGAGAGAGAGAACAACCTAATTTTCTTTGTTTCCTACAAAAAAAAGGCCAAAGAGAAGAGCAGCAGCTGGTTCTGTAGTCTGAAGCCTACTTGTCCAATGGCACCTCAGAAAAGTAAATGCTATTTATGCAGATGTTCATATTTATGGCTTCTTCTATCATATTTACTGCCATAAGGCAACTGTCAATACAAAGAAAGAATCATTTGTCAATCAGAGTCCTCATTTCAGTAAAGCTATGAAAAAGTAAAAGTCTTCTCACCCCTAGGAACTAGCTTCCCAAAGCATATTGTAAAATTGTGAAGAGAATCCACAGTGAAGTCTTGAACGCATGAAACAACCCATCCACTAAAAATGTTTTCATTCACTCAAGTGTATTGTGAGATTGAGGAAGAATGAAGAAACTACTAAAGCTGGAATAGAAATAAGAAATGCAAAAATTCTGTACTGCTGTATGTTGTGGAAAGGGACACTGAGCTTTTCTGGTTTCAATGGAACTCTGGTGGGATTTAATCCACTCCACATACTCAGCTCTGTGTTATTTGTGACTTGATTACTTGTTTACTGTATTTTAATTATTTAAGTTGCTGAGTTTGCTTTTTTGAATCAGGAGGGGGAAAATTCCATATGGCTCTGGATTTAGGAAAGAAAAACTTAACATATAAGAACTAGGCACAAGAAGTCAAGGACCTTGTCAACTTGTTGACTAAAGAAAAAAATTGAAACTCCTATTATGAAAAAGTAGCACTACCAAATTAAAATACATATAAAATGGCATGCATTGTCTTCCCAATTATATTCTAGTTTCTTAAAGGAAAAGAGCTCCATCAATTCCAGAAACTAAAATATATAGGGCCATTTCAATATGTGTTTTTCAACAGATAGACAAGTGATTATTAATTTCTACTCTATACAATTCAATAAAGCTAAAAAATATATTAACAGTTTGTGAGATTCAATGTAATTTTTGAATCATAAACAGACAATTAAACACCAACTTTGATCTGGGCTAAAATAGACACTTCGCATGTACCCATTTAGGTAATTTCTGATTATTTATTTCAACTGTCTTTACTTCAGCTACCACTGGGTCACCATTTATGTATGGACTTTGCAACTTCATGCAGGTATAATAGAACAGCACTTCATCTTATGCTCAGACCATGGTTCTTGCCTTCCAGGATAAATGGCTCTGGATGCAAATTTTCTTTCAGGTCCCCAGTCACCCTAGTATGCAGAAAGGGATGAGTAGAGGACTGCCTAATCCATACTGTCAATGGATCAGCCTAGGAAATTCAGTGGTTTACTATTAAAAACATCTTCTTCCTGTATTTCTTAGCCATGTTAGAAGACAGTAACGTCTTTCTCAGTAATGAAGTAATATTTTGAACATTATCTTTGCTTTAGGGAGGGGAGACAAAAATCTGTTAAGTGATATGGACATTAATTATCTATGACTAATAAAAATTGTGATTATATGAATGATTGCCATGTAGTAAATAAATTCTATTTATGATATAAAACACTTTAATTACTAAAATATCAATTTTACAGGATAAGGAGCTTAAAAATAATAAATTTCCTAAACTTTCAATGTCTGCAAAAAATATCAATTCAAAATTGCTATTCTTCTACATAGAATTATACATAACATTACATTTTGTTGATAAAGGCATTTCTCTAGAGAACCAAGTTCTTGTGGTCCAGATACACTGCTTTTGCTGATATTATCATATATAAGTATAGATAATTTAGATTCATCAATAATCAATAGTTGACACCCATTAAATTGTCTCACTCAAACTTAAGATGTCCCAAATAACATTTTGAAAACTGCTAAATTTTAGACACTTGATGGTTTTCCAGGTTGGTAGCCATATGATATACGCCTTTTTTTTTATTTTTTATTTTTCTATTTTTAGAGAGAATCTCACTCTGTCACCCAGGCTGGAGTGCAGTGGCACTATCTCTGCTCACTACAACCTCAGTCTTCTGGATTCAATCGATTCTCCTTCCTCAGCCTCCTGAGTAGTTGGGATTACAGGCACCCACCACCATGCCTGGCATTTTTTTTTTGTATTTTTAGTACAGACAGTGTTTCGTCATGTTGACCAGCCTGATCTTGAACACCTGACCTTGGGATCCACCTGCCTTGGCATCCCAAAGTGCTGAGATTACAGGCATAAGCCACCATGCCTGGCCTCAGCTTTTAAATAAATTTACCTAAGGGATCTATTTTAAATTGTTATTTAAAATTTTAGAGAATAGTTATAAAATTCAATTATTTCTATAAAATATAATTGATGCAAACTTGCTATTTTTTCAGCAATTATTAACCAATATAATCATTTCCAGATAGAACAAGAGCCAAATATTATTGGTTGTGTTATTGAGGTCATACATCCAAATCCCTAATGGATTCTACCATTAAATATCAATTCAGGTACATAAAAGTGAAAATGCAATAGAAGGCAATCTCCAAAGTGGGTTATTTTATAATGGTATTAACAAGAAGTATAATTCTGTTAGTTATAGTTTAGAAAACATTTTCCTAAATTTATAATCCTTCAATTATTTTTATGAACCATTCCAGAACTATCTGATTTTTAGTTAAAGTTTTATAATACAAAATTTAAAAATCTTTAGTGGTCTTGATTGGATGCTATAAGTCTGTATATTGTGTTTTGGTTAATGGTTTATTGCAATCCATTAAATTAAAGACTAATGTAAACTTTTATATTATACTTCCTATTTTGTGATAATTTAAAATAGTATATGTTAGTAATTATTTTGCTGCAATGAATATTTTGGGATATCCTACATGTGTCAACTATTTTGCTAAATGCTAAAATAACGTGGCTGATAAACGGCTTGCCTTTCAAAACTTATAGTCTAGTAGTAGAGGCAAATAAATAATGAAGAAATTACAAGCCAGGTAGTGACTCATACCTGTATTTCTAGCACTTTGGAAATCTGAGGTAGGAAGATTGCTTGAGGCCAGGAGTTTGAGACCAGCCTGGGCAACATAGCAAGACCCTGTCTCTACAACAACAAAAATTAGCCAGATGTGGTGGTTCATGCCTATAGTCACAGCTCCTGGGGAGGTTGAGGTAGGTAAATTGCTTGAGTTTAGGAGTTTGAGGCAAAGGTAATCTATGAAGGCATCACTGCATTCCAGCCTGGGTACAGAGTGGGATCTTGTCTCTAAAACAATTTTTCAAAACTACAATGCATACAATGCATTTCCATAAATTATATGATGAAGAACTTTTAATATGGAAGTACTCAGGCATCTATCTAGGACCTGGCAGGGGTTCATGTTGGCAACTCTCTGATGAAGTACTATTGAAGTTGAAACTATATGCATGTCCTTAGGGCTGTTCATAAGTTTTCTGTGTTTTCTTTTGGATACTTTTCACAAACAACCTAGTTATCCTTTTCCTTTGTATTCGGTAGTATTGTACTTCCTCACGCCAATCCTTACTCTCTCTTGAGTTTAGAAATAGCTGTATGACTTGTTTGAGGCATTGAAAGTGAGTGACAGTGATGTCTTAAAAAGTTTGTATATAAATCACCTAAATAAATTGTTGTTGCTATAGACCTTTAAGAGCTATTGCAACATATCTAAGTTCTGATTGACATAGATAAGAATGATGACCAATAGAAAGGGAAGGATAAAAGTAGATAATTGTATTGATATGAGAGAACAGATTATTCAAAATCCTACAGATAAATAGAATAATGACACCAGTTTACCAAGGATTAAGTAGAAATTGGAATCCAGTAATATTTGAAAGAAATGTATGATGTGGGGTGTGTGTGTGTGTGTGGGTGTGGTGTGCATGTGCACACACGGTGTTCGTGTGTACAGGAAAAGCTTGTGAGAAATGAGGTTGGAGACGTAAGACGGAGTCTGATCATGCATGTTAAGGAATTCATTATATAAGCAAGTGAAAGTTGTTGAAAGGGTTTAGATTTCCTATTCAGGCAAGCAGATTTGTGTTTTTGGAATATCAGGCTTATTAGAGTGTGGTAGATGGCTTGGAAGGAAGCAAGACAGAGGGCCAGAGTTATCAGTTAACAGATTGTTGATATAGGGTAGAAAAAATGTACCCTTGAACCATCCTAATAGCTATAGAGGTGGAGACAAGTGAATGCAGCCATACCATGTTTGGAATTAGAATCTACGAGATTTCTTGAGTCATTGTGCTGGAGTCAAGAAAAATTTTCAGGATGAAGTAGGCAACATAGAAAGAAAGATAAGTTTTATATAATGACAGGGAATCCAATTGTAAGGAAGCTGAGTTTGAAGAGCCTCTGAGACATCCAGCTCCTGTTATAGACTTCAGCTCCTAGACATTCTCATGGATGAGTATGAGTCTCTAGGAGGAGATCTGACACGTTAGCAGATAGTGGTTAGTCTTAGTATGTCACCCAGGAACAAGGAGCATAGAAGAAAAAATTAGTGGAAGATGTGTTCTTGGAAAATATATTAAATACGAAGATATCCATACAGAATATCTGAGAAGTAGTGACTACAGGGACAGAAAAAAAATATCAGGAGTTTGCAGAGTGAGACAGGACAAGCAGATGGATTCAAGAAAAAAAAGTGCCAAAAAATATGGAGAAGCCAAGTAAGTTAAAATTAAATGATGAGAATCCTCAATAGGAAAGTTACTGGGTAGCTTAGAGATGCTTCAGCGGAAGAGCACAGGCAGAAGTCAGATTGTTTCGAGTGGAAGCATGAGTAGGAAATAAAGATATGGAGACAGTGGAGCTTGTTTTAACAGAGAAATGGGGAGCACGGCATCAGAAACGTTACAATAAAGCAATATTTTTTCAATTAAAAATAACTTTAAGATATTTGAAGGTCATGAGAACATGCCAGTAGAGAGGAAGAAATGGATAATAATCAACAGCATATGTGTATACAACATTGGAAGTGCAGGAAATCTGAATGCAAACAGAGCCAACATTTTCCACTTTGATTAAAAAAAAGAGAGAAGGGAGAAGGAATTTGTTTATGTTCAGTTCCTAGGTTTCACATCAAAATATAAAAGTTATTTCTATTTGGTACGTCTAAGGTTGGAAGTGAGGTATCTTATAAGCACAAGAGGAGAAAAAATGAAATCTAAGGTTTGAGGAAAGTGGAAAAATAATGAAATATTTTCCATGGAGAGTTTGACAGCATAATGTGCAGGAAAATGAAGATGGGTTGCCGAGCAGAATTTAGAGCCCAGTAGGAAGGGAGACATGGATATTTAGTGGCACCAATCCATAAATATTCAGAAAGCCTGAACCACACTGGAACATAAGGTAGTAAAAGTGGCATTTGAGATTTAGCAAACACTTCATCTCAATTTTCAAGCCAGAGAATATACAACTTGTATTTGAATCCTTCAAGGTTGCATTTCTCTAGGGGAGAAACACCTCCCATTTATGACCTCTTGTTCAGAACTGAAAGATGCCAGAGCTGCTGTTTGTTTTTTGTTTGTTTATTTGGTTGTGTGTGTGTGTGTGTGTGTGTGTGTGTTTTGTCATTGTTGTTTCAGAGAACACAATGCAAAGAAATAATTTTGAAGGTACAAGAGCATTAAGTTTAGGGTTATGGAAGGGGAAGTAAAGAGAAGTTAAGATGAAGATATTGCAGGAAAAGAGAGATTAATAGCCTGTCTTATATCTTGAGCAGAAATTTGAACCTTAAAGGTTTAATTGCCTTAAAATGTCTATTTTTTCTGGTGGATGAGTATTTAGTGGCAGTCTATCAGTATTTAGGGAGTCTTAGACAGGAACCCTTAAAACAAGAAAAACACTTATATATTATTTTTTACTCTTTTCTAAATAAATAACAAAAAGTAGGAATCATCAATATATAAATAGAAAAAAATATTCCAAAATAACACCAGGGTATATCTCTGGTTAGTGAAATTATAGGAATGTTTGAATTTCTTCCAAATGTTTTTCTAATTTTTAAATATTTAAAATCACAATTATTAAACATCTTTTCTATTTTAAATATGCCTATAATTCTTCTATTCTAGTTATTCTTTGAGGCAAATAATTATCTTGGCCTTGGCATCAACATTTAAAATGCAACTCCCCTTCAAACAGTCATTATATTTTTTAAATATAACAGAAGTTAGTTTAGTAAATTACTCTTCTTTGGTGGGAACCAGCTAAGGCAGTGATCTTGAAAATTTATTACTAGTAATAAACAATGTATGTTCACTTCAACAAAAATTACTTGTACATCTCATCTTTTCAAGACCGTTTGCGGATGTCCTTTGACTGTACAGAAAAGTAATAAAAAATTAAGAGAAACAAATACGGCCTTCAGACAACATTCTTAACTGATTTATACTACTTTAGTAATCCCTAATCTCTCTGCTTCAGATCAGCCTTTGCGATTAATGCTGTGACATCTTAGAGTTGAGCATCTAGATGTGGTCCTATCAATGCAAAAAGCAAAACTTTTACTAGGTGTTTCTGATACAAGGTAAAGTCACTGATTTAATTGGAACCATTCCTTTAAATTTCAAAAGTTCACTTTTATAGTATTTTCACAAATGCCTCTAAAATTAAGTGAACGTTTTTCAGTTAAATTTTATTTCATTGATGATTGGTGCCCATGTTACATCATCCCATTCCATCTTTCAGTATAAATACAATAAATCAAAGAGAAATTACCTTTGCAGGTGATTAAAGTATATTTTGTGTTTTGATATTTTAAAATAGGATCATTTAAAGTTTTCTATGGTAAGTTGATTTGAGAAACATTCATTTTAAGAGCCAAAGGGAAGCCTACTAATGCATTTATCTAAAACTAACAATCATAATTAGCTTAAGTTATGCAATGCCCTCAATAAATAAGTGACAGTTTTAAGCCAAGTCACATTTTTGCTACTATTTTGCTAAATATTTGTGGAATAAAATTATTTGAATCATTTGCAAGTTGTATAAGCCATTAGTGATTATGACCCAAGGTATCAACAGAAAGTTATTTAAGCAATTTCCAAGGTCTATTGCACAGTAGAACAGAAATTAATCGTATTTTATGCCTTTTATAAACATGGAAGCAAGTGAAAATTGCCAGGTTTATGTACAAGACATAATCATTGACAATTATAGTATTAGAGAAGAGAATAACTAGTGACTTAAGTTTTGTTGAAGAATACAAACTTCATACCATATTACAATGACCCTTTTGTAAACTATAAAACAAAGCAAATTAAATAAATAACAAATACAGGAGATTTCCAGCAACATTCATAGGACGGAAAAGAAAACATTTGCAGTACAGCAGTCTCTAAAACAAAATCTCCTTTAGAAATAGTCAAATAAAAGAAACGCGAATGTGATTAATCTTAAAAATAGTGAGTTAGGGGAGAGTGTGATTATTATAATGGTCCAGTCTTTTGATTCTGAGTGAGGGCACCATACTAAAATTAAGGCTAATCAATTGCTTAAAAGAACAAATTGTGTCTCTGCCAGGTTTCAGTGTTAGAATAATGCTGCCCTCATAAAATGAGTTAGGGAGGACTCCCTCTTTTTTTATTGTTTAGAATAGTTTCAGAAGGAATGGTACCTTTTCCTCTTTGCACCTCTAGTAGAATTTGGCTGTGAATCCATCTGGTCCTGGACTTTTTTTGGTTGATAGGCTATTAATTGCTGCCTCAATTTCAGAACTTGTTATTGGTCTAAGGCTTCTTCCTGGTTTAGTCTTGGGAGAGTGTATGTGTCCAAGAATTTATCCATTTCTTCTAGATTTTCTAGTTTATTTATGAAGAGGTGTTTATTTATGCTCTGAAGGTTTGTATTTCTGTGGGATCAGTGTCTCCTTTATCATTTTTTTATTGTGTCTATTTGATTATTTTCCTTTTCCTTCTCTATTAGTCTGGCTAGTGGTATATCTATTTTGTTAATCTTTAAAAAAAACAGATCCTGTATTCATCGATTTTTTAAGGGTTTTTCATGTCTCTACCTCCTTCAGTTCTTCTCTTATCTTATTTACTGTCTTCTGCTAGCTTTTAAATTTGTTTGTTCGTTCTTCTATAGTTCTTTTAATTGTGATGTTAGGGTGTCGATTTTAGATCTTTCCCGCTTTCTCCTGTGGGCACTTAGAAACCAGCTTTATCCTGATACAAAAATCTGGCAGAGATACAATAAAAAAAAGAAAATTTCAGGCCAATATCCCTGATGAACATTGATGCAAACATCCTCAATAAAATACTGTCCAGCCAAATCTAGCAGCACATCCAAAAGCTTATCTACCATGATCAAGTTGGCTTCATTCCTGGGTTGCAAGACTGGTTCAACATACACAAATCAATAAACATAATCCATCACATAAACAAAGCCAATGACAAAAACCACATGACTATCCCAATAGATGCATAAAAGGCTTTTGGTAAAATTCAACACCCTTCATGCTAAAACTCTCAATAAACTAGGTATTGATGGAATGTATCTCAAAGTAATAAGAGATATTTATGACAAACTCAAAGCTGGTATCATACCGAATGGGCAATGCCTGGAAACTTTCCCTTTGAAAACCAGCACAAGACAAGGATGCCCTCTTCTAGTCAACATAACATTGGAAGTTCTGGCCAGGGAAATCAGGCAAGAGAAAGAAATAAAGGGTATTCAAATAGGAAGAGAGGAAATCAAATTGTCTCTGTTTACAGATGGCATGACTGTGTATTTAGAAGACTGCATCGTGTCAGCCCAAAATCTCCTTAAGCTGACAAGCAACTTCAGCAAAGTCTCAGGATACAAAATCAATGTTCAAAAATCACAAGCATTCCTATACACCAATAACGACAAACATGGAGCCAAATCATGACTGAACTCTCATTTACAATTGCTGCAAAGAGAGCAAAATACCTACAAATACAACTTTCAAGGGATGTCAAGGACTTCTTCAAGAACTGCAAACTACTGATCAAGGAAATAAGAGAGGAAACAAACAATGGAAAAACATTCCATACTCATGGACAGGAATAATCAATATTGTGAAAATGACCATAGTACTCAAGGAAACGTAGATTCAATGCTATCCCCATCCAGATGCCATTGATTTTCTTCACAAAATTAGGAAAAACTACTTTAAGTTTCATATGGAACCAAAAAAGAGCACATATAGCAAAGGCACTCCTAAGCAAAAAGAGCAAAGCTGGAGGCATCAAACTACCTGGTTTCAAACTATACTATAAGTCTACAGTAACCAAAACAACATGGCATTAGTACCAAAACAGATACATATATATGGACCATTGGAACAGAACAGAGGCCTAAAAAATAATGCCACACTTCTACAAACATCTGATCTTTGACAAATCTGACAAAAACAAGCAGTGGGAAAAGGATTCCCTATTTAATAAATGGTGTTGGGAAAACTGGCCTGCCGTATGCAGAAAACAGAAACTGGACCCTTCCTTAGAGCTTATACAAAAGTTAACTCAAGATGGATTAAAGACTTAAACTTAAGGCCCAAAACCATAAAAACCCTAGAAGAAAACCTAGGCAAATACCATTCAGGGCATAGATATGGGCAAAGACTTCATGACTAAAACAGCAAAAGCAATGGCAACAAAAGCCAAAATTGACAGATGAGATTTAATTAAACCTGAGAGCTTCTGCACAGCAAAAGAAACTCTCATCAGAGTGAACAAACAACCTACAGAATGGGAGAAAATTTTTGCAATCCTGACAAAAGATATCAGTCGTTTGTCAGATAGAAAATTTTTAGTCCATCCAACAAAGGACTAATATCCAGAACCTACAAAGAACTTAAGCAAATTTACAAGAAAAAAATAAACAATCCCATCAAAAAATGGGCAAAGGATATAAACAGATACTTCTCAAAAGAAGACATTTATGTAGCCAACGAACATGTGAAAGAAAGCTCATCATCACTGGTCCTTATAGAAATGCAAATCAAAACCACAATGGGATAATATCTCACACCAGTTAGAACGGCAATCATTAAAAAGTCAGGAGACAACAGATGCTAAGAGGTTGTGGAGAAATAGAAATGCTTTCATACTGTTGGTGGGAGTACAAATTAGTTCAACCATTCTTGAAGACAGTGTGACAATTCCTCGAGGATCTAGAACTAAAAATACCATTTGAACCAGAAATCCCATTACTGGGTATACACCCAAAGGATTGTAAATTATTCTTTTATAAAGACACATGCACAAGTATGTGTATTGCAGCACTATTCACAATAGCAAAGAGTTTGAACCAACCCAAATGCCTATCAATGATAGATCGGATAAAGAAAATGTGGCACATATACACCATGAAACACCATGCAGCCATAAAAAAGGAGGAGTTCATCATTCTCAGCAGACTAACACAGGAATAGAAAACCAAACACCGCATGTTCTCACTCATAAGTGAGAGTTAAACAATGACAACACATGTACGCAGGGAGGGGAACATCATGGACCGTGGCCTGTTGTGGGGTAGAGAGCTAGGGGAGGGATAGCATTAGGAGAAATACCTAATGTAGATGACAGGTTGATGTATGCAGCAAACCACTATGGTACATATATACCTATGTAAGAAATCTGCACGTTCCACACACGTATCCCAGAACTTAATGTATAATAATAATAATAACAAAAGAACCAAATGTTGAGGATGCAAAATACACAATTTTGTAGTTAAAGGATTTGAAAATATTTAAAATTAAATCCATTCATGAAGCTTATATACCACTTCAAAACAGATTTTAGTATTTTTGCATTTCCTTTTAATGATAGGTAAAGAAAAAAATATCTAAACCCAGTTGGTGTGGTTATAATTTAAAAGCAAAATTTTTAGCCATGTTCAGCTGAAATTTAAGTGTAAAATCCATGCATATATCCATTCAGTTAGTAAAAACTAAGAACAAAATTGGAAGTTAAGTTATATGTCTGTAGGGGACATGTTGATCCCAAAAATATCTCTGCAATGAATGTGGAGGGAAACTATCTGAATTGTACTAACAATGAGCCTTAAATTCTCACATCATTTCTGGGCTGCTGATTCACTGCTGTATCTGGTAACTGAGCCAAGTGTTTCACACATATCTTTTTGTATCTTTTAACTTCAAATATCATTGGAAAGAAGGAGAAAATCCATCTTTTTTATTGTTCTACACTTGACTGAAATATATTTTTTATGGTTTAAAGGCTCAGGGAAAATATTTTAGTAGAGAAAAGAAAAACTCTACAAAATTGGAAGAAAAGTCTTCTCATTAAATGGCTACTTCATGCAAACAAAATAATTTTCAGAAAATACCTTTTCCCTGTGAAATGTAAGTGATTCTTCTTTATTAATATGATTGCAGGCTCTAAATTCCTAAAGTCTTTTTGCTTTCTGTTTGGAAAACCTTACAGAAACCCTTGAGTAAAGTAAAAAAGACAGCATTGTGGTTAAATGCATGCTAGGATTTGGCAAAATTCTTTTTCTTTCTACCATAACAATGGAGCTTGTCTAGAAATAATACAACTTCTTCTACATTTTGAAATGGATAGGCATGTTTAGCAAGAAAAAGTAAGTAGTAGTCTATTCACACTCTATTATGTCCTAAGATGGTAATTTAGGGACTGAAATATCAAGAAGAATTATTAATTGACACTTTCATCAGGTAAGTACTCCTTTAACTTTTTTACTAATTCAGTTTCCACCCCAATTATTTAATTGTCCTATATTCAGCAAATATTCATTGAATACCTACTATATTTAAGATGTTGTGGAAGACACTAGAAATACAGTGGCAAATTATAAAGCATTCCTATTTATCTTTATGGTGCTTAGCATCTGTTTGAGAAAATATTAAAAGAATAAATACAAGTGTGATGAGTATTATAAATTATGGAAATACAGGATGATATGAAAATATGTGATCCAGGCCATTAATTTATTTCCTTGATGATCTACTCAGAAACTATTCATGTACCTTGTAGGCCATAATATAAGCCATAAACAATTAGCACTAAGTGATATAATCCCCAATGTATATTGGTGTGGGTGGGAAAGAAGATAGGAAAATTCACATAAAAAAGAACATCAGTTGCTGACTGGTACTTAAAAAAAAGCACTGCAAGAAATTCAAAAGGAAATAGAAAAATTAAAATCTGCCCATAAGTGCCTTATGTTATCTGCCCATAAGTGCCTTAGGTTTAGTGTTAAAGTTCCTTAAAAATCTGATGTAATTATATTTTCTGTATTTGTTATTTTTAAAAATAAAAATTGTTTTTCTTAGCAACAGAAAACAAAACTCTAGTGGGGAAGAAATGGCATCAGCACACAAACCTAGTGATATAGATGACAAACGGGAATAAGCAAAATTGTATAATGTATGGAATATGACGAGAGGACCAAAAAATGTATGGAGGAAAGATTACATAGATTTAACATATGGAAGTTATTTATTTCTGAAACCAGAAAAAACAATGGCACAGATACAAAATAAAATATATGTAAGAAATGTTCTGAGCTGAACAAATATCTTTGCCCTCAAGTCATATTTCAGAAATATTGACGACAATTGTCTGGATAAAAATAAGTAAACTGAGTAGAGAAAAAAAGGAAGAGAAAACATGAAATCAACTTTTGCAACAACAGCAAAAGCAACACAAAGAGAAAAAAAAAGGCAGACAATCTCAGAGCAATATTAAGGTTATTATTTAAGAATGTAGCCAGCTGTAGCAGACGTTTTAAAGATAATCTAAGTAATTCTCAAATTTTCAAATTCTGAGAAAATATATTGCACAGATATTTTTAAACTCACCCAAGTGCAACAAAATTTTGATAAATTAATGTACATTTTTAAGAATTGAAAAGTCACACTAAAAGAGGATAGTGAATAACTAAGACAACTAAGTAAGGTAAAAATAGGTAAATGAATATATTTTATTATTAGGATGATTTCTGATGCAAAATAATCCCAAGCGATTTAATTACTATTTTAAATTGGAAAATAAAATGAAAAGGTAAGAATTTAAAAATGAAATAAACAGATACTTTTTGTGTCTTCAACAAAGAAAAGTCAAATTTTATTTTCTTGGTATTTACAATCAGATAAATATACTTCCACAACTAACTTATAGAATACATTTTTAGTTAATGTCTTCTTGGGTTAAAAAATGAATATATATATTCCAAACACTTCAGAATTATTGTTACAACAGAAAAGTTCACAAAATGGAGACTAAATGTAGTAGATACTAGTAACATTTTTGTTATGATATGGATTCTGTTTACAGAAAGCTAGTTTATGAAGATTGTATCAAAATAAAAATTGTGTGATGATTATCTGCTTTTACAGAATTAGACAAAAATAAGATAAGATTGACTAATTTAAGTCCAGATATATATTGTGGAAACCTGCAACCAATTAAGGAAAAGATAGCAATATTAATATTAGACAAAGATTATAGCAAGGAAAACACCATAATCAATTGTGAATACAAAATGAATTTGAACTTTATGCACCAAATTGATATATATCCAATTAAAAACAGTTGTTAGTTATTTCAGGACAAACAGATTTGTAATGTTATTGGCACATTTTAGCAAATTATCATTAGTTCACCCTATTTAAGAATACATAAATTATAAAACACAGAGAATTTAGGCAATCTGATCAACATAATACAAACAACTCATATAGAGAACTTTATACTTCACTAACATTTTTACAACTCCATTTATAGTTTCAAAGCGTTATTCTTATAATTTCCCTTTATATATAAAGCCAGAATGATATTCTCAATAATTTAAAAAATAAAAAAATTTATAAGTTAGTAACTATAAATATCTTTCATAATAAACTTCCCATTCAGCATTGCAAACTATTGGCATAAATCAAAGTAAAATATTCTAAACTCTGTAAAACAGTAAGTAATACATTTTGGGGAAAACATCTAAATAATGTAGATTAAAATATATGGATAGTGGCTAAATTATCATTTCAAAAGTGTTATTATTAGTATTGACAAGGAGGATCAAACTAAATATTCAAGATAGGATTTAGAAATAAAACTATAAACATAATACAAAGTTTTAAACAATGGGCTAGAAAAGAGTGACATTAGTACATCTAAGATTTTATTTATTAAGCCACAAACTGATAAAATAGATTTCTAGAAAATATAATCAAGAATAAAATAGCAAAATGTTCCTTATTCACATCAGCAGCATTTTGGGTGACACACAAACATAAGATATAAAGGGGAAATTGTTGAGGAAAACATTATCATCTTAGTTTTTATTTAATGAAAAAGAATTATATACTTAATGTGAACACAGTTAATGCACTTTGGCAAAGAAAATAGGATTAGTCCTGTATTCTGATAAGCAGGCATATTGCTGAAGGGTAAGAACAGAAAATGTTGTATTCTTTCTAATAGTTGTGAGTTTTATAGTTGCATTCAATATCTGGGTAGCCTCCATTTCCATACATTTGAACTGACTGAAGATTTCAGAAAGCTTTGCAAATTTGGCTTACCTAATTTTTCTGTAAGGTCACTTACTCAGTTATACAATAGTATTTTAAAAGAGGTTTTAAAATATAAGAAATAGAATAGTCTTTTTTGAAATGTGGCTTTCCTGCAACTAAAATAACTATGATATACCAATAATTTCTATTTCCTATTGTGGTCTTCAAAATTTGGCTTTTAATCTTCCTGCTGCACATGGTTTTCCTAGACTATCGTATCCACATATATTATTTTAACTCATACACTGATAACTCCAGAATCATTATGACCACCTTAGACTTATGAAACCTGGGGAATTCAACATTTTCACTTGAAAGTTCCCCCAAAATCTCATTCTTGCTATAGATCAGATAGAACCTAACACTAATCCATATAAAAAACATGTATTTCCATGAGTATTTGCTAAATCAATAAAGGTAACCACTACTCATCCAAGATAAAAACTTGACAATCATCCTCTATGTTATTCTGTTTGTTACCAACCTAACAAATCAAATTTAAGTTACAATTATATTCTAAAAATATTACTCTTTTAAGGTATTCTCTATTATCTATCCCCATTACAATTACCAAGAGTCTCTCAGGTGGTTAATTTTATTCCAGATTGCAAATCCTACTTTTAATTTATCCTTCAAACAATTTCCACTATTATTTCCTTCATTTGAAGTCTAAATCTAAGCTTCATAGCATTGTAGACATGTTCTTTCAATATTTCCCTTGTTTGACTTTGCAAATATTTCCTGGCAGTTGCTTTCTTGACTGTGCTTTACTTATCAAACTGCTTTTTGTCCTGATACCATTTTCTCTTTCCTCTCCACGATGTTGCACTTGCTGTTATTTCCTGAAATGTCTTCTCATCTTTGTTATCTGTTATTACTAATGCATTCTTAAGGCTGTGTGATCATTCTCTATAAAGCTCTCTCAATTCTTACAGGTGGAATAAGCTCTTTACACAATATATTTTATGAACCTATGTTCCTCGATTCCATGCTCCTCTGCTGCTGTGTTAATTATATTTAAAGTTTCTTCTGTATGTTTCACAGCCAGAAAAATTACAATTTTGGTATATATAAGTAGGCAATCCAATAGGAATAATTTTAAATAGAATATAAAACATTAGAATTAGAAAGAGTTAAAGCAGTCAAGGAGTAAAATATATTCTATTAAAACCTTGAAAGAAATAAAGACAATGACTGTTAAGATAGACTTGTGTTTAGATCTATGCAGTGAATAGGACATTTGCATACAAGAGCTAAAGGTAAATGCTTTAACATGAACTCATCATGCACAAAGCTACAATTCTATTCAAATCTATTCTTTCTCCATATCGGTACTTTCTGCACAGTGTCTCTTACCATACAACAGCTGTAAAAAGCATGCTGCTCTTCTTCTTACTACACATATTTTTCTCTTTGTTGAGATGTCATATGAAGAGTGAATTCCCCAGTAAGGCTAGGCTCCAAGTGTTTTAAGATTTTAATGCAAGTCAATTTCAAAACTATCAAAATTAGCTTTTATTGTACTAAACTGAAAATCATTGCAAGCATTTTTACCTTTTTTTCCATTGAAATGCTTTTAGAAACAAATCAGTACTTCCTTTTTTAGTGTGTTCTAGAAATATTTGCTATCTAAAAACTTTATACATTTTGGGTTAAATTTGTTTTTTCATTTGTTTTATAATTTAAAATATATAACAAAGTTTAATACCGTACTATAAACTCCTCATCTTAATATAAATATAATTGCACTCCTCAGTCTCTAAGCATTCAAATTGAGTGGAAGTTACACGGGTTAAAAGAGAGGAAACGTACCAGTGCCCGAGAAATTTTATGTGTCTATCAGCATCTAGGAAACTTGAGACAATTCTCCTTGTTTTCACCCAAATGACCGTGGTCTAAGCACATGCAAAGTCTATGTTAGAGGTTCTTAAACATTTGCATGAATGACGCTCACCAGGATAATCACAGAGTGCCAGGCCACCTCAAGTGTTTCTAATTCAGTAGATTAGGGGGTTCTCAAGAATTTGCATTTTTAACAAGTTCCTGAGTAAGGTTCATCCTGCTGATTCACTTTGAAAGGCCGTGTCTTTGGGAACCACTAAACTGTGCTATGACCTATTTTTGTCTCTGATTTTTTATAAATACTACTTGCTCAATATGTAACTCTTCTCCCAATTCTTCACCTAACTCTTACTCATTTTCTCACAATTCACTATTTCATAGCATTTTTATTTATTTATTTTTTTCCTGTATTATATAAGCATCATTGGAACGCTCAGAGGTTTTTAGTTTTTTTCTTCATTTGTTTTGGTACTCTCACTCTAATATCCAGTATGGTGTCATGGTGAATTGTAATTTTTTGGTATTTGTTGTATAACATGGATCTCTGATATTTTAGAACAATTTTTAAAATAAAATTTTCAATATTGGTCAGTTGCATCATTTAGACAAAAAATTTTATCTTTATACTTAACCAATCTTTGATGATTTGATGTTGCATGTATTTAACCCAAGCTACAAAGACATTATGATATTATCTTATTAATTTTCATATGCAATTCCCAAACATTGCCTTGAGGTAACATCAATCTACAGTAGTTGATGAAGGAGGAAACATTACCGTTCATATTTCTCAGAATATGGAAGGACTATTAATCATCATGATTATTATTATGATAATGAAGACTAAGAAAGATAGTCTAAGAAAGATAATGAAGACTTATCTAACAAGTCAACAAAAGAGGTGAAAATAGAGCCCAGGTAAACTGGCAGCATTTATTGTTTTCTTTTATTAAACCCTCCTTCATTTACTTCATAGTGAATGTGTCTTCCAGTTATTTTATCCAATGTATTCCAGCCTGAAAAAGAGCTGAAGTTAACTTGGGTGTATACATATTGCCGCAGTCACGTCTGGATCCCAGTTCTGCCACCCACTAATAAGCTGTTCCCTGTTGTGAAGTAAAAATGTAAAGTGTAAAACACATCAGAAACGTGTTCTGCTATAACAGCAAATCTGAAATAAACAGAATCTTTTTTAAAAAGCAAGATTGTAGGAGTGCAGAGAGCATTTTGTACATGATTTTAATACAAAAAATATTTTCCTGGTAAAACCTTATGTGGTTTACCAAATACATAAGAGACAACAGAGGAAAACTGTGAAGAAAGCTATATACACATCTTGGGGCTCTGATTTAATCAGAAATTGCTTGAGCTTTGGCTCCTGAGATTTTTAATCAAAATGTTACTTTTTCTAATGAATATGAATGTATTCATATTTATGAATACGTGGATATACATGATTCACAAATACATTGATATACATAAATGAGAAAATACATTTTACAATATACTGTATTTTTTTAACACAACATGAACACGGAGTAAAACTTTCAGTTTAATCAATTTATCACTGAACTGCAAAAGGAAAATTTCACTAGACACTTGTGAAAACAGCAAGGAAGGTCTTATTCAAGCTTATTAAAATGGTCAATTTTAATAAGTCATTAAAATAGTCAAGACTTGCGATAGTGAAGAGAAATTGAACTCAACTTCACTGAAACAAAAGGCTGGAAGGTTTTAAAACTATGAAGGGAGCTAATGAA
Organism: Plecturocebus donacophilus; assembly: GCA_004027715.1. Lineage (NCBI taxonomy): Eukaryota > Metazoa > Chordata > Mammalia > Primates > Pitheciidae > Plecturocebus > Plecturocebus donacophilus. The sequence continues at coordinate 6,286 of PVKP010014286.1, read as the reverse complement.
AAAGTATCAGATAGTAGGGGAGGCAAGCTCGATGCAAGAAGGCTATCAGTATTTGGTAATTGGTATTTATCACGATAAGATTCCTGCTTTCCCACAGAAACTGGGATATATGGGCCCTATCATTTTCAATCACTACAGTTCAAAGGGATGATTCCCAGTATCTTGAGAAAGATTTCTGGGTATAGAATATTTACATCTCAAAGCAGCAGTTAAATAATTTAAATGGGAAATTTTCTTTTCTTTTTTTTTTTCAAGGCCCAGGAAAATATTTTATTTTGAAAATATTTGCCTGTTCTCACATAGCCAGTGTTTAACCTATAGCTAGCTGTCTTTTTTTCTTTTTTCTTTTTTATACTTTAAGTTCTGGGATACATGTGCAGAATGTGCAGGTTTGTTACATAGGTATACACATGCCATGGTGGTTTGCTGCACCCATCAGCTCATCATCTACATTAGGTCTTTGTCCTAATGCAATCCCTCTCCTAGCTTTCCACTCCCTAACAGGCCCCGGTGTGTGATATTCCCCTCCCTGTTCCCATGTGTTCTCATTGTTCAACCCCCACTTATGAATGAGAACATGTGTTGATTTTCTGTTCCTATGTTAGTTTGCTGAGAATGATAGGTTCCATCTTCATCCACATCCCTGGAAAATACATGAACTCATCCCTTTATGTGGCTGCATAGTATTCCATGTTGCATATGTGCCACATTTTCTTTATCCAGTCTATCCTTGATGGGCATTTGGGTTGGCTCCAAGTCTTTGCTATTGTGAACAGTGCTGCAATAAATATACATGTGTATGTGTTTTTATAGGAGAATGATTTATAATCCTTTGGGTGTATACCCAGTAATTGGATTGCTGGGTCATGCGGTATTTCCGGTTCTAGATCCTTGAGGAATCACCACACTGTCTTCTACAATGGTTGAACTAATTTACACTCCCACCAACAGTAGGAGTTGTTCCTATTCTCCACATCCTCTCCAGCATCTGTTGTGTTTTTGACTTTTTAATGATCACCATTCTAACTGGCATGAGATGGTATTTCACTGTGGTTTTGATTTGCATTTCTCTAAGGACCAGTGATGATGAGCTTTTTTTTCATATGTTTGTTAGCCACATAAATGTCTTCATTTGAGAAGTGCCTATTCATATCCTTTGCCCACTGTTTGATGGGGTTGTTTTTTTCTTGTAAATTTAAGTTTCCTCTAGATTCTGGATATTAGCCTTCTGTCAGATGGATAGATTGCAAAATGTTTTCCTGTTCTGTAGGTTGCCTGTCCACTCTGATGATAGTTTCTTTTGTTGTGCAGAAGCTTTTTAGTTTAATTAGATCCCACTTGTCAATTTTGGCTTTTGTTGCCTAAATTGAAAGTTTTCTAAAGAAAATAAGTTCAGGAACTCATAGAAAAAAAAAGCCTGCCTAAAGTTTAGTCAGCCTGAGGGTAATGTTAACATCCTATTGGCTAGTATATATAATGCATAGTTTGAACACAATAAATTATTATAATAATATTAAAAATATTGCACTTTTTTATGCAATTTGAATTAAATTAAAATTAAGTGGCACACTCTGTATTCCCAGCTGCTCAGGGGTCTGAAGCAGAAGAATCGCTTGAACCTGGGAGATGGAGGTTGCAGTGAGCCAAGACTGTGCCATAGCACTCCAGCCAGGGTGACAAAGTTAGACTCTGTCTAAACCAATCAATCAATCAATCAAATATTGAAGCTCTCTTGAACACTTTTTAATGTTTTCTTTAGGATTCAAATTTTGGAATACAAAATACTTTAGGATTTTCCTTTGAAGAATCATACAAGTGTAAAATGCCAATTAAGTAAGTAATACTGTTATGAAAATGTTGAGTCCAGTTGGAGAAAAATAATGCAGGAGAATGTTCTTTTATTTCTTTAATATCATAATTTTTTATTTTCATCAATATTATCAGTATTGAATTCTAAACTGTTTGAAAATCCAATTTATATTATATGAGCTTTTACAAATAGTACAACTAAGAACACTGGGTAATTGGAACAATAATAATGATTTACATTTTCAATTTTTTTAAAAAGAGGCATTAACACAATATTTAGCACCATCAAATTTATAGTTTTATAAAAGTGATTTTTTCTATATTGCCTTCAGTTCAGATATATTTATGTGAGTAGTTAAAAGACCTCAACTTTCTATTGAAGTTTACTATTTTAATTTCTGCTAGTGAAATCATAGTATTATATTCTTTAAATTATATGGAAGAAATTTAAATTATTTGGCTTATCTTTAATAATTTATTGTAAAATCATTAAAACATAAAAAGATCAAAAGAACAGAAAGAAATAAGGTTGTATAAAACTTAGACAAAAAGTACAGAGCTGAGTAATTTGGAGTAAATCTTCAGGACACTCTTGACCTTTAATCTCCGTTAGGTTCTATGCAAAAATAAAAGCAAAACCAAAAGAAAGAAATAACAACACTGATCAAACAAACAAACAAATATAAAATATATTTAAATTATTGTGTGTCTAAGGAGAAAAGAATAGGAAAAGGAAAAAAAAAAACTTTCCTGGTTGATTGCCATTTTTCCCGGAGGGCCCTGTGATTTATTGTCTGTCAGAACAAAATTAGTCTGTGCTTTGAAAATGCTCCAAGTCATCTGGCTGTAGCACTTCCAGGCTCTTTCAGAATAAGACTGAATTGAAGACATCAAAGGTCATTGGAGTAAATGACAATAATAGCTCTATGGTAATACTGATAATGAGGCATATAATGAACTGGACTTCATTTTGGAGATTCTCAGTGACCAAAAAGAGAATTGCAAATGATGTGGAAATTTAGGGAAGATTAGTCAGGGGTAAAGAGAAAAGTCTATTTTAAAAGGTAAAATTTCAGGTTAGTTGCAATTAGGTGGAATGAGATTCTGCTGTTAAGTGAAAAATTCATTAAATGACAGAAATAATTTAAATAACGAGAAATTCTATGAGATGAGACAGCAACGCCCATATATCCAAAAGAGGTGGTCTACCCTGACTTCAGTTCCTGAAAACCACCACAATGAATCTGTTTCAACCACAGTCTATTTTGATCAATTTTATCAATGATCGAATAACCCAGTGATATGTCAGATAATCCAAGAACACTTTATTTAACTATACTGTATTTATTGTTAATATTTTGTTGAATTATTATTGTTCAAATTATCAGGTATATTTTATCATTTTAATATATGTCAGTGACTAATATCCTAAACTTACACAGTGTGTTTGGTCAAGCTTATCTTGTAAATTTTTGTGTATATAATGATGTGAGATGATGATCTATCTATCTATCTATCTATCTATCTATCTATCAATGGTTAATATTATGTGTCAATTCCTGGGCTAAGAGATGCCCAAATAGGTGATAAAACATTATCTCTGGTATGCCTGTGAGGGAGTTTCTTTAAGAAATTAGCCTTTAAACTGGTAAACTGAATAAAGAAGACTGACCTCATCAATGTGGGTGAACATCATCCAATCCACTGAGGGACCAATATAACAATTAGGTAGAGGAAAGGCAAATTTGCTCTCTTCTTAGTCTGGGATGTTCATTTTCTCCTGCCTGCAGTATCGGAGTTCCTGGTTTTAGGACCTTCCAGTTCTGGGACTTACACAAGCACTACCCACTCCCAACAACCCTGCTCCCCTACTCTGGTTGTCAAATCATCAGAACCAGATACAAATGGAATTATATTATCACCTCCTTTCCTGTTTTTCCAGATTACAGACAGCAGATGGAAGAACTCCTCAGCCTCAATAATTGAATGAGCTAATTCTCATTGATATACATTTATATATTCTATTGGTTCAGTTATATATATAATAGATATATAATATATATATTCTATTGGTTCTGTTTCTCTGGAGAAGCCCAGATAATCATCTATTATCTATCTATCTATCTATCTATCTATCTATCTATCTACCTATCTATCAGCTATCTAATTTACATAGAAAATAACTACTAAACAATATTAAAATGATAATAGTAATGATTCACCAATGTATTTTTTTTGTTCTTAAAAACCCACTTTTCCACTGACAGTGTTGTTTTTCATTGTTATGAACAGTTCCACTCCACCATTTACCATCTGTTTGCATTTCAATAAGCCTATTATCCTTTCTGAACTTCAGTTTTCTCACTGGTGAAATGAGGATAGCGATGCCATTCTCAGAGAACTGTTTTGAGGAGTAAATGGGTTTATTCAGATTATGCCAAATTAAGGGAATGGAGGACGCTGGGAAGTGGACCATGTACGGAAGCTTGCTGATGTTCATAAACAAAATATATAACAAGAAGTGACTTGCAACAGAATTTAGTCCTTTTCATCACTTACAGATAAGGAAACTAAAGATCATAAGGTATAACGATTTACCAAGCTGTTATATACATAGCTTGTTAGAAACCAGGCAATATTAGAATCTACTATTCCTAATTTTTAAGTCAGTGCTTAGAATGCATTTCTTTAGTTATTCTAGGTAATTATACTTAGGTAAATAGCATTAACTGTGATCAAAATAAATTACCCTATCATGACTTTTAGCAAGACACTTTAGTCTGCACTCCTGAATTCTCAATATTTTTATAGAGAGTTTCAGGCAAACTTCCAGTTCTATGTGTATTTTATGTTCCATTTTTATATTCTGAAAACTCAGTAAAAGTTTAAAATTAAGAAAGCATACAATTATTTTCAGTGTATAGTTTTAAGCAAATGGTTTCTTCAGGAAGAAAAGATCAATTGAGTAAACATACATATTTTTCTGCATTCAGGGAAATATTATAATAATTTGTTAACACTTAGAATCTAGAAAGAAAATGAGATTAGTCCATTTAATTATCCTGGAAGCATTCAGTGCATACACACACGTGTGCACACAATGTAATCATTTAATCAATATTTGGTGAGAATAAGCTTAATAGATGGCACTAGAGAAAAAGCTCATTGTAAAGTAGATGCTGGAGTGAGTGCTGTAGCTTTTTAGATTTTTTCTACAGTCTTCCCTCCCCTTTTCTGATTGGATAATACAAGAATGATTTATAAATTTGGGCAGAATTTTTGAGTCATGAGTATGAAATATTTCGTGCTAGTTCCTTTTAATTTCATGAAAAAAATGGAATTATTTTTTACATGCTACTTTATCATGTAAAAAGGGTATTTTATCATCTGATAAGTTTCAAATATATGCTCTCATAGACAGTTATCTTCTGGTAGACAGATACTTTCTTTATATTGACATAATTGTCTTACCCAAACAAAAATAAACTAGTACTTGTATATAAGAACATATTTAAAAATAATGTATCTAATTCTTTATTATATATTTACCTAAAATCCCTGATAATCCTTTACCCTTATATACAATAATTAAATACCAATTACCTCTCTTAAAAAATTAAGTTTACACACTGTATTTTGCAATGTTTACTTATTAATAGTTAATTACTTCTTAGTAATTAACATTTGTAATTTATAATGTATGTGTTCTTTTAAAACAACTGATTAATACAAGAAAATGAATGTAATTACTTCATTTACAAGTTAATAACAAGGCATTATTTTCCTTTTTCTAAATGAGACTTTGTTTTCTTTTAATGTTTTCAACAACATATTCTCATAAGTTTTCCAGCTGAAATAGCGAGAGACATTACAAGTATGGATAATCTCAAAGATCATCATCAATTAATGAGACACAGTTCTTGTGGTTAGCAATTCAGAATGAAGAGAGAACAAGCAATTATATTCTTGACTGAAAACTGGTGATTGACTCCCTGGAAGCCTTACTAAAATATCATTTTCTGTATGGCTTTCTCCTGGGCCCTAGTAATTGAAAGTGTCAGCAGTAATTTGTTGAAACACATTCTATCCTGTAATATTGTCTTGTGGCCTAAATGTGAATAATATATTCTTTTTAATAGCAACTCTGCATGTAGTTGAAATAAGTTCCATTTCACAGATTAATCGGTGTTGAGCAAACAACATATCCACTGATCTTCATATAAATTACAAAATCCAGCTTAAAGTTTTCTCAATCTTGTTCCACAAGGGACTGTCAAAAACAACACACCATAAAACACTCACTTGCAGTGAAAACACGTTTCTGATTTACTGAATAAATCTCGCTCAGTTGCCCTAAAACATTAAGCTCTTCACACTTCGTGTGGTCTTCTCTAATTGTGTTTTCACTAGCTTTGGATTTATAACATAAGCTGGCCTGTGGCTAAAAGGGAGGATATTAGAAAATCAGTTGAGGCCG
>PVKP010014285.1:0-53200 GCA_004027715.1 Plecturocebus donacophilus | reverse complement strand
AGAATCTACAAAGAACTGAGACAGATTTACAAGAAAAAAAAACTAACAACCCCATTCAAAAGTGGGTGAAGGATATGAACAGACACTTTTCAAAAGAAGACATATTGATATGTCAGGCCAACAAACATATGAAAAAATGCTCATCATCATTGGTCATTAGAGAAATGAATATCAAAACCACATTGAGATACCACCTCATGCCAGTTAGAATGGCAATCATTAAAAAATCTGGAGACAACAGATGCTGGAGAGGATGTGGAGAAATAGGAACACTTTTACACTGTTGGGAGTGTAAATTAGTTCAACCATTGTGGAAGACAGTGTGATGATTCCTCAAGGATCTAGAAATAGAAATTCCATTTGACCCAGCAATCTCATTACTGGGTATATATCCAAAGGAATATAAATTGTTCTATTATAAAGACACATGCACATGTATGTTTATTACAGCACTGTTTACAATAGCAAGACCTGGAACCAAGCTGAATGCCCATCAATGATAGACTGGATAAAGAAAATGTGGCACATATACACCATGGAATACTATGCAGCCATAGAAAAGAATTAATTCATGTCCTTTGTATGGACATGGATGAATCTGCAAACCGTCATTCTCAGCAAACTGACACAAGAACAGAAAAACAAACACTGCATGTTCTCACTCATAGGTGGGTGTTGGACAATGACACATGGACACAGGGAGGGGAGCATCACACACTGGGGTCTGTTGGGGGGTGGGAGGCTAGGGGAGGGATAGCAGGGGTGGGGATGTTGGGGAGGAACAATATTGGGAGGAATGCCTGATGTAGGTGATTGGGGGGGATGGAGGCAGCAAACCACCATGGCATGTGTGTACCTATGCAACAATCCTGCAAGATCTTCCTATGTACTACAGAACTTAAAGTTTAATTAAAAAAAAAAGAGAGTAAAACAAAATACATTCTGCTAATCTGTGGTTTTAATTGAAGTGTTAAATACATTTGCGTTTGGTATGATTACTGATAGGGCAGTACTTACCTCTTCTACTTTGTTATTTGTACTGTGTATGTCTCCTTTCTTTGTGTGTTTATTCCTCTATTTCTCAATTACCATATTTTTGTATGTTTGTTAAGCAGATATTTTCTTGTGTATGATTTTTAATTCCCTTGTCATTTCTTTTATTATGTATTTTTTGAGTTATTTTCTTACTGATTGCCCTATGGATTACAATTAACACCTTAATTTATAATCATCTAGTTAAGATTAACAACAATCTAATAGTCTATATCTTCACTGCTATATACTTTATTTCCTCCCATATTTTTATTGTAAAATTGCATCTTTATATATTATTTGTCCATCACTACAGTTCAATAATTATTTCTTTATGTAGCTATCTCTTCAACTACATAGGTGTAAGTGAACAAATTACAAATATATATATATATGTATATATATATATATTTGAGTTTATTCTACTTGAAGTCACATTTTTTGAAAGTGTCAATTAATGTTTTGCTTCAAATTTAGAGAGTTTTTGTACATCGTTTATTCAACTATTCACTATGTCTCTTTTTTGTTTTATTTCTGGGACTCCAATTAACTGTATGTTGGTATACTCGATGGTTTTCCACAGCTATCTGAAGCTCTGTCTATTCTTTGTTCTTTTTCTGTTTGTTTGTTTGTTTGTTTTTCAGACATTTGCTGTCGACTGTTTGGCATATGCCCCAAGGAAAAATGTGGTTGCTGTGAGAAAAGCTTTGAGTTAGGTCAAATAAAGACAAGCCCTGTTTGTGGATGATTTGAGGAACTGTCAGACAGTTCGGCTGATCATAATGCACTCAAATGGGGTATTTGGGTAGTTCCCAAAGTGTGTTCCCCCTCTAGTAGCTACTAGGCTGCTGGTTTTATGACTGCAGTAATTGCAGGGCTGTTGATTTTCAAGGCTACCATGTAGCTGGGGATAGGATGATGGAAATAGGGCATGTTAAAACACCTCAGTGTTTGTGGTTTAGCCATTTTTCTTGAATAAACACTTCTCAGTTTATTGAAGGCTTTGGTTAATCTTCAGGGTTGTGATAAAATTGATTTTGACAATTTTTTCAGTGTTCTCATTGCTTTCATGGAGGAATAGATTTTTGGAAGTCATGCCTCTGCTGCCCCTGCTAATGTCATGGCAGTAATTAATTTTAGCTTTTTTTTTTCTTTTAATGATTTAGTTGGTTGACAAATCTTGTGAAACTTTAGGATCTTCAATAACAAGAGAAACCCAGTTTCTGATTCAATTTTAAAATACTAAATAATGCAGTTCTGGTTGTTGTGAAGTGATATAAAACAGCATTTCAAAAAATCTCCTTCTAATTGGAACATTTTAAAAATAGACAGTTTTAGTAATAGTAACAACCGCAAAACGAATTCCTCTTATGGATATTGTAAAGGCTCACCATTCCTTAAATAAAAAGTTACTGTAATTGTTCTTTTCATCATTGAAACCAGTAATAAGAATGCAAAGCTTACATTTACATAAACAGAAAGCATTCAATTTTGCTGTTATTTTTTAGCAAACAGAAGCAATGTAAACTTTCATTACTGGATAAGGATTTTTAACATTGGTAATAACAAGCATAATATGAGTATTATTGTACTTCAAGTGTGTTTCAGAAAGATAGTCTGGGGACTAAAAATGGCAGTTTAGGTAATTTCATTTCAATGTATTTGTGATGGTATTAAATCAAACAGATTGTTTACTCAGCACAGTGCTAAAGTTGTTTCTTGTTTCAGATACAAAGAATTTACTCATGGTTAAGAACTATAGTCCCCGATTTAGACAAAAAATAATAATACAGGACAAGAAAACTCAAAAAAGATCTTAATAGCCTTCATGTAATCAGGGACCAAAATTGAATTTGTCTGGCCACAATGCCTACTTCTCTGATAAGCTTCTGCTTTCTGATACATATTATTTCATCCCAGAGTAAAAATGAAAGACAGAATAAGCTTTAAGAAACTCTCAAAATTTGTAATTATCTTATGCCAGAAAAAGAAAAGGGTGAGAGATTGTGGAATGGAGGTAAAAAAAAAAAAAGACCATAAAAAAGATGCATTGGCATTAACACAAAAGAGCAGAATTTGGTTCACGGTTCTTCCATAACAATCTATGAAATCATGAAATTGGAGGTCTCAACTCTCAAAATTGGATAACAGTAATAAAATGGCTACTATGTAAATGAGATGAGAGTATATGAGAAGGTTGAAATATGCCTTTATACAAGTTGTAAGACAGTCTTACCACTTCCCAAATAATGTTTTCCCAAGGAAGCATCTAATCACTGTGTGTTTGATTTTGCTTTTCCTCTTTTCTCCACCCTCTGTTGATGATTATATATTGGAATCTGGATACACAGGAAATTCCCATCGTAATGACAATTTAGCACATTAAAATCATGTCTTCATAAGTCTTTATGCTTGGTATTATCCTGCCACAGGAGGCTCAGTTTAGAAAGTCTCTCCTGCGCAGGATGGTGCCTGTGTAGAATATTTTGGATGCTCATAGGATACTTGGACTCTTTCTGAGAGAACTCAGGTAAATGGTTTTCACTATAAAGAAAACATTCTCTTTCAGTGTCATCAGTGGCCTGTGTGTGGCTTGGTGGGAAGAAAGAGGGTGTTAGGAAAGATCGCAATAACTTAACTTGCAACCTGCTGTTATGCACCTGACAGCTGATAGATGCTTTTTCTCTGTGGGAGCCTGTTAACCTGTTACCAGCAAGTCTGATTCTTGCTGAACTCGGTACATTATTAATGAAAAGCCGCAGGAAGCAGAGGAGAGGTGTGTCCCAGGCCATGCTAGGCGGCCACAAGTACAGTTAATCACCTCCCAGTTCTTGTTAGGAGTTTCCTTTTCCTGCCTCTTTGAATTAAACAATATTGGGTTTATTCAGGATGTAACTACAGAGAAACATTTTGAGTTTGGAATCAGAAGGCTGAACCAAAAAAGAAGTAATCTGTTTAATTTCAGAAGATTAATGGGTAGAAAATCTGAGCAATAATCATGATTGAGAGGAAGTTCTGAAGACAGGGTATTTGATAAAAATATGTTTATTTCATTTAAAGCATTTTCCAAGGAAGAAAATTAAGTTTTAAGTTAAAATTATTGTAAGATTTAAATGCATTTAAAATTATACTAGAGAACTAACTAATATAAGCCATTATGCTTACCATTTCTTTAGTGAAGGTATCATAAAACCCTAAAAATCATTGTTTTTTAGAAAAAATTTTCACTATTAAAATTTATAAACTGTTACCATTGAGTTTGATTTTTCCTTCTTTTTCAGACTTTTTTTTTTTTTTAATTTCTTCATCTCTCTTGTCTCTGTATTGCCATTCTTCCCTCTCATGCTGGTCCCTGGAAATGCAATAGTGAACAACAAAATGTGGACTCTGCTTCCTGCTCTCAGGGAGCTTATTCTGTAGTAGAGGGCACAAGCATGAATCAACTGTAGAGAAAATGCACAACTGGAACACTGATCATTGTTACCAAAGATAGCTAGAGCTGCTTCAACAGGCTGTTGATACAAAGCGATTGGCATGATCTGCTGACTGTTCTGACTCAATCCTGTCAATTAATAAGAAAACTGGGATCATAGCCAGACCTCATATCCAACAATGGTGCTCTCGGGCATAGGTCACAAGCTGTGAGAAGACAAAAGATGCATCATTTGATGCTTTCTGTACCACACTATCCTTGAAGCCACAGATAAACATAAAGCTCTGCACAGTTGCACCAATAATGATCTCCTGTCTTTCTTTGGGGGAACTCTTTCCTAAACTCATGTCTACTTTTTCTTTTCTATTTTTTCTTTTATTTTTAGAGATAGGATCTCTCTCTGTCACTCAGGCTGGAGCATAGTGGTATAATAAGTCATAGTTCACTGCAGCTTTGAACTCCAGGACCCAAGGGATTCTCCCACCTCAGTTTCCTGAGTAACCGGGACTAAAGGTATGCACAACCATGTTCTATGTTCTGCTAATTTTTTTTTTTTTTTTTTTTTCTGAAGAGCTAGGGTCTTGATTTAGAGCCCTGACTGGTCTTGAACTCCTGGCTTCAAGAAATTCTCCCACCTCAGCCTCCCAAACTGTATTACAGGCATGAGCCACCTTAATTTGCATTGAAAAAAATGTGATGTACACATAACGTTTTGATATATGTATACATTGTGGAATGGATAAATCAAGTTAAATAACATTGCTGGCCCCAATTTTTTTTTCTTTAAATTCCCAAAAGTTTCTTTCTCCCACCACTCTCTCATATACATGCATTTTAAAAAAATGTTTTCTGGATTAATTTATATAATCCTTTTTGTGTCTTCTATTTTGTTGTCTATTAAGATTTTTATTAGTATTTACCTCTTTTTTATTTTAGTATGCATTTCCCCATTTTTAATATGATTCACAATTCTTCTTTATAGTTTTTCCTTCTATAATAAAAATATTCAAGAGTAAATGCTTCTTTTAAGGTAAAGATTTTACTGATACATTGGTTTTTATCTAAAGGCTATTTTAGATGTGAAAACTTAAGTTCCATTTAGATTAAATATGTAGGACATCTTTATTATTCATATGTATTTAAATTATAATATCAGATTGTATACAGATACATAATTAGCTTTTTTTGTTTCATGAACATATAAATATATTCTCAATTTTAAGAATTAATCTATTAAGAGAATTCACTGATTATAGTCTTTAAATTCTTTATTCTTACTTATTTAATTCTTGATCATATAATTTTGAAAAATATCTATTGAGATTTTCCAGTATAATTTTGTCAATGTATTTTTACAGCTTGAATATTTTTTAATAGAATTATTGTTATTTGACAGATAAAAGGTTTTGACTCAATCTCTTTCCTACATTGTGATTTTTAACACTATATACTGTCCTTCTTAGCACTCTAAATAATGAAGACATTTAAGACTAAAAAATTTCCTTTGGCTATAACTTTCACAGTGACTCATTTGCATTGATCCAGAGGTTAATTTAAGAGTGTTCTTTTGTTTAATGGTTTTAATATTAAATCCCACCATGACTGATAATATTTCCACTCTTGATTTGTTTTCTTCTTGAATTGGACTGAAGAACATAACTTAGAATTTCCATGCTTTATTTTAGTGTTCTTTCTTGTAATAGGGCTTTTTTTCTGTTAATAGAATAACTGTCTGCTTTCATTTAGCATAACAATACTAGATAATTTCATCATATTTTTGTTTATTGTTTATTGTTTGTTCTTTCAATTTTCCATGAAGTCCTAGTTTTTCAGGTATAGTCAAGTTGTCCTTTTTTCTATTTGAAATTTCTCAATAATTTCAAATTAAAGGTACTAGATGTAACTCCTTTTTAATAGTACTTACAAATGAACAAACATTTCTTTATTATCATATAAAATTCTTTAATCCCTACTTTCTCTTTCTATCCCTCTTTATAAGATAGGATGTGCCAGATGCTTCTATTTCCCTGCTCTCTGTCTCCTCCAGTGAGACTTTTAAGACACCTTTGCTATGGCTTCTATAATCCCAAAGCCACTTAAGCTCCTATGTCTTAGATTGCTTTTAATTTTACTTCTGTGCTATCATTACATTTTTAGAGTATATTTCTTCAAAAATCTCTCTGTAATATTGAAGCTATATGAAGCTATATATTGTCATTTATTATATATATCCATAAATAACAAAAGTTTAATAATTTACCACTCTTCACTATCTTCTTATTTTCCCATAAAGGCTGGGATTTACTGGTTTGTTGAGAATTATTTCTGAAACATTTTTCTTACATTTGGCATATGGGTCATATATTTTAAAGCATTGTATTTCCAAAAGCATCTTTTTTTCACCCTGATAATATTTTTGATTTGAAGGTCTACTTGTAACTTAGAGTCCTTACATCTTCTCAGTCTGTAGACACTATATTGTACTAGCATTTTCTTTTTACGCAGTGGTACGTAGGCCATGGTTAGTTTGAATTGTCAGCCTTTTTATTAGCTTAGTCTTTTTTTTTTCTTTCTAAATTTTCATATACTTTGTAAATTAAGTTCATAAATACGGTTAAGAATCAGAAATAAGAGAGGAAAGAAATGTGTGTGTGTGTGTGTGTGTGTGTGTGTGTGTGTGTGTGTTTGTGTATGTCTGTGTTTGTGTGTTTGTATTGAGCTTGAATTTCTTTCTGAGGCCTCTTTGTGTTGTTATTACAGTGGTGTTAAGATACTGCCTGTCTATTCTAATTATTTTGTATTAGATCCTGTTGGCTGTGTGTGTTTCACTCGCTTCTCCTGTCTAGGTTATGTCCCTTTAGGTCTGTCAGTCTTCTTGAACTTCTCATTTTTCTCTGGTTCTGCTACTGGGATTTATCGAGTGGCTAAAATCCTGTGAGAGGTTGAGGGCACAGTAACTTCTGTTCTTCTTGATCAGTGATCCTCTAGCTATTAGGTTACCGTTCTCCATTTAGGCACTGGGTTGAAGTTCCATGCTCTTTTTTAGCGTGCTTTGGATCTTCTCACCTAGAGAAACCAGGAAGTCCTCCAGGGAACACCTGCCTGATCGTATGTTGTCTCCCTTCAAGAAAGAAAAAGGGAGGTCAGGGGCACAGCAGTGTTCTCTGCACATTCTTCCATTTTATTTATATTATGGTTCAATTTGAAAAAGATGTGATTTATACACAACTTTTTAGGCATCTATTGAGTAAAATGAAATATATCTGTAATCTTCTTAGTACATTATATTTATTAATATATCATACTTTTATTACTTGTTGGAAACACTGTTAAGAAGTTCATTCTCATTTCATGTTCTTAAATATTTACAAGATACACTGCTTCCTATGCCAATCTATGATTAAATGTAAAGGGGAATTCTTAGCACAAGTAATTTAATAAAATTTAGACCTATGGACCAAGGAAATTGAAAAGTATCAAATCAGATTACTAAAAGTCTCATTTCTTAGGCTAGAATTGGATAATTAAAATAAGATCTAAGCTTTAGATTATGTTGTACAGACTTGTATTATGCAAAATATTCTTGCTTTTTACTATACAGTGAAAAATATATTTACTACATAATGCCACCAAATACATAGCTGGACAAACAGTTGAAAAGATCAAATTTATTGATAATGGTTTTTGTAGATTGCATTTAACAATCTTATTTTATGTCTGTGTTTTGTTTGGAATAATTCTTAGATTTCCTTTCTGAGTTTTTTTTTTAAGCATAAGGTCCTATTTGCAAATAAAAGACTTATAAATGTCAGATTAACATTAATTCATAATATAACATTTTGAAAAATATTGTTAGTGGAGTATGGAAACTACTATTTGTAATCTTTGATGGAAAATCGTATTTTGAATAAGAATTACTTGAACAAATAATCTATTAAATGGAGTCATTCTCGGAAGGGATTTTATAGGTACTTTTGCAGTTTCTTAAGTAAATTACAAAGTACTATTTCTTGGTTTTAAAACAACAACAACAAACAGGCTTTCTTTGTTAGGTATCTTTGTAGTTGATGGTCTATCAGGTTCATGCATTACAATCTTTTTTAAAAAATTATTTTCATGAGTTATGTTGACTTTCTCAACTGAGTTCCATTTTACCAAAGAATTACTAATTTTGTACATTGCCTAATTTTCCAAGTTGCTTTCTATACATATTTAACGGATGACACATCTAACAGAAACAAACCACTCTAGGAAGCTAGCAATGGGATAGTGTGGTTAGATATAAAGGAAAATCTCCTTTTGAAAAGTTAGACCTTTTATTATTTACCAAACACTTTGTATTGTAGTTTCTTAACAATTGTAACACATTTAATACCTGTAACAATACTTTGAGGTTATTACCCCAGTTTACTGAAGAGGAAATTGAGACACAGCTAGATTAACAAATTTATCAGAAGTCATACAGGTAGCAGATGGCACAAAAGATCTCATCCTGAGCTTCTTCCTCTAAGGCCCTACTTTGATCCTCCAGGAAAGTTGACTTCCTTGTGATGGCTGCCCCCAGTTGACTGCTTGTGGGAGCTAATGCAAACTACCTACCTTCTCCATGCTATGGTTACTCTCCCCAGAAAGCAGAGATGATAATACTTACTCTGTTTTTTTTTTTTCCGTAAGATTAAATTAAATGACAGATGTAAATAATTTAGTAAGGTATCTGACTTCTATTATTAAGTTTATTTTGTTAAATTACAAGTTAAAAAGAAGTAAAATCTTTGAAAATGTTGTTTGATTTAATCACAGTAGAAGTTTTACTGATGTGAGGAAGTATTTTGGAAAAATAGACATGGCAGTGAATCCTATCAATGACATTTCATTTTGCACTCCATCTTTAATATTAGCTTTCCCCAAAGAGGCAAGAATAAATACTGGAAATTATACTAGCTCACTGTACACCTCAAGATTCTTCATGAAATCCATTGTTTTTATTTTTTAAATATAGAGATCAATATTGATTTCAATATTTATACAGGAAGTACATTTAAAAGCTTTTTGGCTATTTGTAGCAAACACCCTCTCCTACTTGTGGCACTGTACAATATTGGATGGGAGGCTATTTAATTGTATATATATTTAATTATCCCCTGTGATTCTTCCTGTAGTAACTAAAGCAAGTAGTAAATAAAAATGTAAAATCTGCTTTGATCTGCAGTTATTAACTAGAGGATACTACAAATTTGGATTTAAAGCCATATATTGTATAAAACTACTGCCCAGTGAAAAATCGTCAATTAGCTTAAGAGCTTGCCTTTACCATGCTTTTACATTTACAAGGCTTTCCCTTCTCCCTTTACAAAATTTCTGCTTCCATAGTGCTGGGATAATTTAAGCAATTATTTATGATGGCATTACCTCATACTCATTTTCTTCTCAGCAAAGTTGCATCTATGTCAAGACTAAGTAGTGAGAGCCAATTGAACTTACTCCCTCTTCTTTGCTATAATCAATAAAATGCATTCCCTTGAGATCACTCTTACTTTTCTCCTTGGATTAGCTGCAGTATTCTTTTACCCTGCAAATAGAAAAAATAAAATCAAAAGCCCAAACAACATTCTAGGATTCTGTTCTTGTCTTACTGAATTTCCAATTGTTGGATTATGGTAGGATTATAGGCTAATTGCCATTAAAAACACATGCATCTTTAGAGAAAGAGTTGGTCAGTTGATTTTGACAATGGGATATTTGAAACTCAGTATGAATCCAGCCTGTATGAAAACACAATATTCGAATTATCTGGAAAGCATTTCTGTTTTGACATTAAGACCTTTATTATTTAGTTTTCAGCTACTTTTGTGAGAACGTTACCAATCACTTCGCTCTGTGATGTATCTAGTTACAGGCCACCAGATTAATTTGTTTGGTAACATGAGTAGTATGGAAGCAAAAGCTAAAGCCCAAATCAATCCTTCTATATGTTTTAAAATTCTATGGCTTTTGGATAGTAAAAGGCTGCTAATATAGCCAAAGACCTCCATTGTAAAGCTTGTAGGAATTGAAAATGATGTAAGCAATTTAATAATATACTTTAGAGATTTTTTAATACTCCCTTTAAAATATTTTAATAGAATCTTACAGTTGAGAATTATGCTTCAAGTATTAACATTTCTAACAGGGAATGATAGACATGTTAATTCTGTCCATTATGACATTTGGTAACATTGCCACTATGTGACAAACTTTTATTTTCTAAAAGGAAAGCTAACTTTAAAAAATTTCTGGTACAGGTTGTCTAGCTCTTATTATCTTTTTCTAATATAAAATTATATTATAGGCTTGGAGGAGGGGTAAGGAAACACTGAAGAAGAAATAAAAACAAGAATCTAAAAGTTTTATGGAAGTTCTCTGTTATACAATATTATTAAGGCAAGGGTTACTATCAGTTGACCTGAATACCTCTAATATGTCTATCCCCCCAGACTGCAGAGTCATGTTCTCAAAAGGAAAACTGATTACATGTCAAAGCTCTCTGAAGCTTCTGAAAAAACCTTGAAAAAGACTATAAATTATGTTTAGGAAGGCTATAAAATAGTGGAAATGTATAGCTAGAAGTTGCAGTTGGATTCCAGAGGCTGTAAAGTTGAATAGCTACCTGATGTGCTTCATTTTACAATATATGATGCTCAGAAACCTCTGATATTAAAATGGAATTGGATCATTATAAAAATAATTAACTTGGTAACTCAGAAGGACAAATATTTACTCAAAGCATTTCTATATGAAGGGCAAAGTGAAAATAATCAGAGTTCGAGATCTGAACACATTCTAAATAGTTACTTTTCTCCCTGTCTACAAGGTGGTAATTTCTAAAGACTACCCTAGTGTAATCTACAGATACAGATGTAGAGATACAATTGAGTCTCTTCAATAAAGACTATTGGACATATATGAATGAAATTCACTAAACAATGAAATGTAGAATTTTGTAGATTTCTCTTTCTGTAATCCATCAAATTTACTGAATAGCTGTTTAACTCTGCACTTAATGATGCCTGTCTGGGTACAAAGAAGTACAGTTTATGATACTCCAAAACTCTAAAAAAATGAAATGTAGAATTTTCTGGATTGCTTTTTTTAAATTTGTCAGATTTACTGGATAACTGTTTAACTCTGTACTTCATTATGCCTGTCTGGGTAGAGAAGTACAGCTTTTGGATATTTCGAAACTGAGATTGGGTGCTTGTCTACATAGGATATCTGATAGTTATACAGGGGTCAACTTATTTTTCCCTGACACATTAATAAATGTTTGGACATTGAATGCCCCTACCTTTCCAGATTGTTAACCAAGCATATTAATCACTGCTCGATTAATTTTTATTAGCAATATAAATTCGTAAATGAATCAGGTAATTAAACAGTGGTTCCATTTTGCCTTCCACATGATTAATCAATTTATGAGATTATTTTTCCTTTTGAAAATTTCTTTTTATTTCCCTTGGTCTCATAATTTCTAGAAGAAAGTAAATTATGAATGTATACCTTTTCCAGAAATCTACCAAAAGGGCTTTGGTGATAACAGGATATTTCATTTCTGGTAGACTAATTAAACATGTAATCATTATTTTAAGAAGACCATTGAGAATCCTTTGCCTAAAGGACCTGTTGCTTCTATATTCGCTTCTTTTCTTCCTCCCTTTCTCCCTCCTCCTTTCTCTCCATCCCACTTCCCTTCACTACTACTTGCTTTTCTTTTCCTTCCCTTCTCTTCCCTTTTTTTTACATTGCATTCCTTTCTCCTCTTTTCAGGTGGTTGTACTAATACTCTCCTTAAAGTCTGGGACTCACAGGTAGAAAATCAAATGGATTTGAAGAAACAAATGGATCTGAGTCCGTGTTCCTGAGGCACTGTGCTCTATCAAAAATAAACAAATAATAGGATCGGGCATTCAAACTGGTGTTCCCATCACACTTTGTATATTTATATTACAAGTCTAACTCTTATCATTCTAATAATGTACTATCAATATCTGCCTATCTTTCCTATTAGAAGGTAGTATCTGAAGTTTTTTCATTCACTTTAGTAATTTTTATTACTTAGCATGATGCCTACTTGACCAAGCAGATTAATCACTGCTTAATTTTATTAGCAATATGGATGAGTAAAAGAATCAATCAATAAATAACCATTTTGTCTTCAGATAAAGAAGGAGTCAATGAGTACCTTCAAAAAGAACAGCCGTAGAATTCATAACTGCTCTTTCTAGGGCTCACAGTTAGAGGGACATAAATATAGGGCCCTGCAAGCTTGCTGAAATAAGAAGTATATTGAGAAGATTTGCTCCAGGAAACCACTTTGTCTAATTGATATATTGGTTTCCTTAGGGTCAGCATAAAATTAGTCCTTTAATTTGTTATAGTCTGTGATTATCAGTAATGTTCACTCTTTGTGGGCCTGTATTCTGATATAATTACTAGAGTCTTGAGTTCCTTAAAAAAAATCAATGTTCCTCAAATAAATCTTGAGCAATGTTCAGGTGATTATTCCTGCTCCCAACATCTCTCTTGCCTTTCCTAATACCTTTGCCCTAAATAAAGCCTTTCCCTAATACAACTTCTATCTAACTGGTTTTTCACCAACTGAATTTTAGCTCTAATGCCAGGGCATATTCAGCTGCAACTTTAATGCAGTAGTCTCCTCAGTGACTAGTCGTGAAACTGCATGTAGCATCAATTAATACTGAATAAAAAATATTAACAATTTTCTCCCAGTTTGCATTGATGGGGGAGCAAAGATAAAATGGTGATGAGTCACTCATGTGAGAATTGCAATGCATTGAAATTAGTTCACAAAAATTTATGTTTGTTTTCAAATGATATAAATATAGCCAGTCTTCCTTAGCTATTTCTCTTGATTGTCTTCTTTTTCACCTGACTTTTCCTGGTAAATATTCATTACTTTTCAATTAAAAGTGCTGCAAATCTACAAGATAAAAGTGTTATACACATCTTCCTTCTGTTCTTACCTGAGAATTTATCTAAAACAATGATCATGAATTGGTGTGGCTGATTAATCTTTTATATCCCAGCTTACTGCATTTATGTAATTTTATAATAATGCAAACAATCTTGATATATATTTGATTTTGCTTCCATGAATAATTATTCACCATTTATTCTGTCTTACATGCAGTTCTCCCAACCCCCGCCTTCCACCACATGAACTTACTCTGTAGATCTGTGGACTGTATTCTGCTATCCTCCGGTCTTCTGAATCTTTATAAATTCTAGCTAGAGATTGTCTCAACATAGGAATTCACATGTTTTTTTGCCCATATTGTTTTTCTTTTCACTTTTGCATAAATGAAAATTGTTAGAAATGTATCCATTAAAAATTTTAAGTGCCCTTGATTAAAAATAAAAAACTATTTTTTTGATGAAAAATAAATTTGTACCTTCTTCCTTGAAATATGTCATACAAAATTTAAAAAGAAATGCTATAAAATAATTAACATGGGCTTAACTGAGGACCAAATCATGAAGTAAAAGTGAAAGAGTTATTTCATAGTTCTGTAAAATTCAGAATTGAATTAATTATAATAAAAATCTAATAAAGCTAATCTATAGATTTTAAGGCATCCTAGATATTTGTATTTAGCATATATATTATTAAGGAAATTGTTTTTACCAACATTGCACTCATATCATTTCATATGCTATATTTCACAAGAAATATTGCTCAGTCCCCCACTGACTGTGTGTGTTAATATTCTCTAAACAGCCCAGTTGCACTATCCAACTGAAAAATCTCTTTCGTCTGTCTGTTTAGCAGTGAGGACGAGGATAATTTCACTCTAGAGGATTCTTTCCACTTGACTAATAGACAGAGCCTCAGATCTCAACCTGTGCTTTGAAAAAGCATTCTTAGTAACTCACACCAACTGGACGACTGATAGGATACTTCACTATTTCATGGCAGGAGAATGAGAGTAAGAACATCCCCCAACCATAATGTGTCTAAATGAAAATACATCTTTTATTAGAATGAAAATCCATGGAGAAAGATTATACTAGGGCAGCAGTTTTTCCTTTCTGCTGTGTATACAAAGTAAACTGGAACATGCTTAAGTGTGGACTCTAAAACCAGATACTCTAGGCTTGCTTTCTTCAGAGTATTTTCCCCTCATCTTTACATTATCATTACATAAAATTAAGGCAAATTACTGAGATTAAAAGAGCAAGAGTGGAGAAAGTATTCAAATATAAATATTTATACTCTGATTAAGGATTCATGATATAAAGAAAACTTTAACCTATGTTTTCAAAGGTCAGTGCCAGCCCACTCAATACTTCTATTGGGTTTAATTTTTTAATGTAGTACTTACTGCTGTGTAATTTTAATATATTTACCCATCCTCCTGTTTATTGTCTGCCTTCCCCCACTGGAATGTTGGCCCACATGGACAGGAAGGTGGCCTGTTTTGTTCATTGCTCTATGCATAGTAACTAAAAGAGCACCTGTACTTATGAGAACGCAATGAACATTTGTTGAATGAATAAGTCAGCCAGGAGTCAGCCTTAGAATGGTCATTGGAACAAGAGGATTTGTGAGTATGGGAGGTCAGGAGGAAGATTTACAAAGATCTCCATTCTCCTCCTCACAGAACTTAGTCATCTGTCATAAATATTCTAAGTGCTCAAATCTTTAGAAGTATCTATAATGAATGATATTTATACAGAAAGATATTTTCCAAAGACAATATTCCAATATGATTAGAAACTTCATGCCTCTGCCCCCTATGTTGTATAGTTCGTCATGAACTCTGTAATTCTGCTTAGCTCTGCCTCTCATAAGGTACACATGTACATTCATGATTTACAGAGAATTTCATGCTTGCAAGTATTTCCATGAATTTAGGAGACACTGTAAAAAATCATGTTCTTTACGTTGCAGGGTCTCCTTTTACACCAAAAAAATTACAAGATAATTTTAACTTAGAATATTTGGGGAGAAAGAATAATGCTGAAATTTGCTGTTGTAAGTCTAAGATGTACAATTTCAGGATAGATTAGCACGAATTTTTTGAGTACCAGTTAATGATATAAGACTATTTTAAAAGCATTAGCTTAATGCTGAATCTTATTTAGTTAGAACGTTTTAATTTTATATGCTGAGGACAAAGCAATATTGAAGTGGTATATTTTCATTTGTATTTAAAATTTTTAAACTAATTAACCTAAAGGTGTCCAATAGGGTTTGTTTTCTGTCTTTGAATGTGTAGTTTAACATATATTGATGTTAAAACATAATTATATTTACTTTTGCCTAGAAAAGTAACACAGCTTGGGGGAAATATTTCTGAGAGATAAGAAATGCACTTTTTATAATATTTTCGTATGCTCACCAAATCATTCTGATAGTTTGGCAAAATCAACAGACCTTTTTTTCCCAGCTGGCACCGGCTATACTGAATGTTTACCAAATTCATTTCCTTTTTAATGAGATTCTTTTGGCCTTACTGTTTAAGTGCTAGAGGGTAAATCTACTCAGTAGGTTGAATAGTGTCTGACTCTGTCCAAAGAGCCGGTTTAGTCAGATGGAATTTTTTGTCCTAGATTAGTCGTTAATGTCCATCTGAAACCATAGAGTAATTGCACATTTTAAAATTTACTTTGCTGTAGGACACTTGGTTTAAAATGTTATTGGGAGTTCTGCCTTTATATTTTTAACAATAAAATAACAAAAATAAATCCAGGTATCATCTGGCCTAAACCTACATTTAGGCTGAATGTGAAATATTCCAAGACAGATGGTGATCTGCGTTATTTTGGTAGAGTTTACTTCTTTGGCTTTCTTTAATTTTCACTGGCAGGTGGATTCAAAATTCAATCACAATAAATTTATTAATGTTAGATGTATTTTAAATAGACTGAATCCCACTGTTATCTCCTAGCATTATAATTTATATTTTATGTTTATTATCATGGTTTATACATTTGGGCAAATCTAAATTTTCTGAATCTTGATTCCATCTTTTGTGAAAAGGTAGAGGTTTGTTGGGGAAGCTTAAGGGACAAAGTTGTGGATATAATAATAAACTAGATATAGGTTCAATTATGTTTATTTTTATTTTCAGAAATTGAAACAATTTTGAACCAACACTCAAAAATCATGAGATTTTAGGTCAAAATCTGAATTTCATGTTTTACGGGGAAAATTGGAAAAGCTATGGATTAGAAGGCAACACTCTCACACAGTGATAATCATCTAAAGCCAGGCATTGGCTGCCCCCTAGTTGGTCAGTTTCTATGACTTCCTCTTGCCTTCTCCCTTTGATACTGAAACTAAAGAAAATTTCTTTTGTCATTGTGCTTGAAATATTTTTCAAGTAGATAATATTTTTTTGTGTATCTCTAACAACAGTAAACTTATAAAAAGTTAAACCAAGAAGGATAAGTGTTCATGGAAAATTAAAAGACCATATTATTTAGTAGAACTGAATAGTATTCTTATGTGTTTAATATCTAAACTTAGTGAATCTATGTGAAAAGACTGCACCAATTCAAAACTAACCATGGTAATGGAGATGAACTACATGAAAAAATATATATCATGAAAAACTTAATGAACTAACAGGAAAAGAGTAACATTTCAGGAGGGTTTATTTTTAAATGCAAGTAAGCACTGGGGCACTGCTGCTCTGAAAAGCAATTATATCACAAATGAAAAATGAATTGTCATACATAAATACTTTTTAAATGGCAATTTTTAGAGCTGTTCTTATTAAATTAAGAAAAACTATATATAGAAAAGTAACACATGGTAAATACTAAGGTAACTGAAATAAGTATTGCCAGAAATTTGGAAACATGGATGAATACACCAAGTTCATATTAAGTAAAAAAAAAAAAAAAGTAATTGATTTTTACTGTTTTTATCCTCTGCTGATGCCTTACATATTTATGATACATCATCAATAGAATTATGATGTCTCAAGATACTTGTGAACATGAGGTGTATGACTAAGACAAATTCATAAAATGATTTCATGTGTACATGTACATGCATGTGTTGGATAATTCTGGGAATGTTTAACATAAAATTGTCAAGATTAATGACTAAAGGCAATGTTTGGAAGATGATCAGTTAATTTCAAACTTAATATGATTCTTAAATCCTATTTGGAAATGTTTAGTAATTACAAAATAGCTACTCTCATTCAGCTCATCATTTGCCATGAATTACTTTACTTAAGAAGTTAAGCTGGAACTCATGCTGGTGTCAATGATTAAGTCAGCCATTTGTGTACATTCCCTAGCATCAATGATCATCTTCTGAACTCTCTGGAAGAAGGATGATTTGTCACTTGATATTTAACTGATTCTTTTAATTGTAAAATGCAGTAAGTTTATTTCATCTAAGATAAAAATTAATCTTAGCTCACAAGCAAATGATAGTCTCCTTTTCATCATCGAAATGCCTTATAGAATGCTATGCATAATAAATGTAGTAACTTGCTTACCTGATTTCTCATGAAATTATGCCTTTGGGAAACTCCTTTGTCAAGGATTAACCTGGCAAATACTTCCTGGCAGAAATCACCCTGTGCAACTTAACAGGATTGCATGAATGACATGTCTAATATTGTGGAGTTAAGAAATAAAATGTTAAGAAAAGTCCCAGGATTAAAACTTTCTGGTAATGACTTCACACTGTTAAATCACATAATAAGACTAGGTAAGTCAAGAGCTAGAATCAGAGAATACTTTACTCTGGCATAATCTAATTCCAAAAATTAAATGCAATAATCTTGGAATGTCTGAATTTGGCAGACATCTTCACAGTAGCTATTCTAAATATAAAATCTGTGATGCAAAGATTCTATGCATTGCAGTAACTTGCTTTGTGACTATTTTTTCCAGTTATTAACTGAATGAAAGTAAGCAATGCTGCTAGTTAAAAGATTGAAAACAGAATTGTGTACATTGTGAAAGGACATCATAATGCAAAGCGTTAAGACATGGCATCTAGGTGTAGAACATGTCTGGTTTATTTTTATAAATCAAAATAATTACACGTTTTTTAGGCTGCTGATAATAAGTGAGGAGGAAGTGAAGGCTAAAGTCTTGAGGAGTCCTCCTATTTTTCAGATGTCTTGCTCATCATTGAGGCTGTGGATAATGGATCCTGAAATTATAAATAATGCAGCTTTAAAAAAGGCATTTATCTTTAAATAAATGCCTTCAGGTTAAAATAAACATGAAGATAAGTCTATGTTTCTGAGTTTTCAATTTCAACTTTAAATATCTCCAATAGTATACTTATTCTTATTGTAATATATTTATATTTCAGTACTAATAAACAATTTATATATCATTCTGATAGTTGACAATTTTTACAACCAATCAATTTCATTCATTTATATTGCATGCTTTATTCTTTAACTCAATATTTGTCTTTAGTTCTAAAGATGTATGAGTCAAATCTCCCAAGCTAATGACAAGAGAAAATATTTGAAGAAACTCTAATTCATCCTAAACATAAGATGTCTATCCTATATCTTAAATTTGCTAGAAATGGGCTTTAATGGTGCTGTTAGAAACTTATTAATTTTGATACTAAAACGTGTTTATGTGCATTTTGAATAGGTACATATATGTATATGTATATCATATATTTTAGCTTGTTGAATATCTGTATCTTTAATATTTTATGCTCTATCAAAATGATATAGATATGATATTGTATGCTATGCTAAAACCACAGTCTAAGTGAAATGTATATATAAGATAAGGGCCTTTCCAGAAAATATCCTAGTCAAATAAGACATCAAATTTCCACTAAAATTGCCATTTAATATGTCAGGATACTTATACTTGGAAGAAGACACAGTCATTTGAAAATAAAGATTATGAAGTTCTATTTCTTATAATTATTTTAAAGAGTCCAAGATTATAGTATTTCTCACATGTAGAAATGATTTAATATTCACTTAGACTTTTCTCAATGTATGGAACACATTTGAATATGACATTCATTTGATTAAACTATTTATTTAGTTTCCTTGAATGACTTTCTCTACAACCTGACTTCAACAGATAATGCCAATTCTGTGTATCCTTTTATAAAACTGACTCCTAGATACAATTAATTAGTAAGCTTTGAAAACTCCAACATCTCAAGGATGTTTTATAAAAAGGCAAAGTTAATGATTTCAAATCTTAATTTATATTAAATCAAACTATTCCCACCATGTGCAGAAAGAACTATCTTGCTTTAAAAATTGGAGAAACAGAAAATATAGTCACTCGATAACCACTGCATCACTAACCTTTATGGTATATAACCTATTGTGCCATTTAGGGTCATGATCCCTTTTTTCATTCTTAGATAATATATCTATTGCTCCTATATCCAGAAGGATTTATTTAGAGGTAAATGCTATTCAAGTACTGTTCTACAGAAATAGAAAGGTACAATGTCATGGTGTTTGGAAGTGAACCGATGATGCATTGCACTAGCATATAGAGACATCGTTCCCATAAAACTTGTAACATTATAGTTCAGGGACTATTTAACCTTTAATACAAATCATTTTTATTGTCCCAATAGAACTCGAAACACTTTATTCTTGGCACTGTGTACTAACTACATTATTATTTTGTCAGGATGGAAAGAAAAGACATGTTAAGACTAATCCATGTGCAAACACATCTGAAGAACTATTTAGGAATGTACACATCTCCACCAAACATAGAACATGAAGACTCAGAATTTGTCACTGGTGACAGAATATTTATAAAATAAAATTATCTTCCAGATTCTCCTTTATTTTCAGAATTACATAGAGTTTTCTGCTTTCTCTTTACATGCTATCAATGATATGCTTTCAAATAATTCTAATAAAAACGTGTCTGCAACATTGAATATGGAAAATGCCAGAATGAAACTTACTGCTGCCAATGTGTTTATTTTTCATTTTGTCTATTTGTTATTATTTACTTCTAGGTTTATCTGGCAGAACTCGTCAGAAAAAGCATAAAGTCAATTTATTTCTATATTTTAGAAATCTTATTTTGATAGAGACAAGTTCATTTACATTAAAATATATCTTCTGGGGAAATTGGTTCTTCATCTTTTGCTAGTTTTTTTTTTTTTTTGTCTTGCAATCATGTTGTTTATTCTTTTCTTTTTTACAGTTTGCTAAAGACAAAATTTTCAAGGGGCATAGTACAGAGAAAATGGGGAAACGGAAATACAATATAACTAAATTAAGTCCTTCAAATTCCAGTGGGAAAATAAAAATGATTTGTGGTAAAGGTTAAATAGTCCCTAAACCACAATGTTATAAGTTTTATGGGAATGATGTTTTTATATTCTTGTGCAGTGCATCATCAATGTACAGCCAAATGCCACGGACACTGTATTTTTTTTTTAAATATCTGCAGAACATTTGTATACCGCTTAACTCTGACATAGTTCTTTTGGAAATTATAAATATATTTCTTTCTGGGGAATCAAAAGAATCCACATCAGAGTGAAAGATGAATTGTTAACTCTGAATTCACAGCTGCTTTATGCAGTCTGGAAAGAGCACAGGATTTCTCATTTTAGTTCCTTCCTCAAAGCTTTGTAGACAGAAGCCTGAAATGATATATTTAAAATTTTTTTATGTTCTTCTTTTCTGGCTGTGTAAATGATTGCAATCAATCAGATTTTCTTTGTTCAAGAAAAAATATGAAATTACAATATGAATATTTTTCACATGTAATTTTCATTGTACAGTGGGCAATGACTGACAGCTTAACTATGTCCCACTGTGGCAAGAGTAATGTGTTATTTTGGGACAAATATTTTTACCTAAGAAAAGTTAACTTACAATAAGTTGATTTTTAAAAAATCTCCTTGGAAAATAATTTTGAAGGTCACAAAACTATATTTGGAAACTATTATTTTACAGTTTAATGAACTAATTATTTAAAATGTATCAAGATCTTACCTGTTACAAAAACAATATCAGCAGCAAATATAAAATGATTTATTTCATGGTTGTTTATAATATATAAATATTTCAAAGAAGTAATTCAAATACTATTTGAAAATAGCCTATTTCAAAAGTGTTATATTAATTACAAAACAAATTTTAAATATTGGGAAAATAATTATATTAAAAAATAAATTACAATGGCAGGATGGATTATAATCAAACTGATGCATTTTCAGTCATTTTGAAAGAAAAGCTATGTTCACTGGAGGTTTTATAATTACACTGTTTCTATAAATCAAATCTAAACATATTGGGATTTTGCTTGATGGTACCAAAATGAGTTCAATTCTTAACTGTAAATTACAATATTTAATATAATTTTTCCCTTTGAGTTGGAGGTTTCATTTTATCCATAAAACAAAACTTTATCCATAAAACAAACAATATAAATATTATTGTAATAAAATATACAGAGTTTGAGAAGGTTGTCCACAAAATGGTAAAATAGAGGATTTCCTGGAATCACTCCTTCCGAAAAAGTATAACGGAAACTATTAAAACCAAAATTAAAAGAAGTAGTGGAGAAACCTCTGGGTTCATGTGGAGTTTAGACTTAATCTTGCATCCAATGGAAAGCTCTTTACAGGTTTTAAGCAAATGATTATGTCTGTGTTTTAAAGGTATATTTTAGATGTTTCATGGAATTATATAATTTATAATTTGTAAATTTATAATATATAACTGATTAAAAACAAGCTTGGAAGCATAAACTCAAGTTAGAAAATACGGGTTTGACATAAAAGCTTAAATGTGTTTCGTTGGTTTGCTTGTTTCTAACACAAGTTTAACCTACATGCGAGACAGTGAGTACCCCTTCGACTGGTGAGTCTAGAGTTTGCAGCAGACAATCTGAGCACACACATGTAGAGGTCAGTCCCCAAAGATGCTTAATGATCCCTGGATGATGATGATCACTTCCTCTCTACAGAGAAAGTGCATGGAAAGAACGGTCCACACATACTCTGGAAAACTTTAAAATGGTCGCATAAGAGAAGCAAGACTAAGACTCACATTTTCTCTACCTTGAGAGGGACAGAAATCGCCACATACATAGGAATAAATCCTCTTTCATATAATTATTTAAGGAGTCCAAGGATAGAAATGATTTGCCAGATAACCATTTAGTGTTTGCTGAATTTATAATGTGTGAATTTGACAGAGAAGAGAGAGCTGTAGGGAAAACCTGGACAGTGAGAAGAAGGGTCTCAAGAAGCAGTGGTTGCCTTGGTCAATGTTGAAAGGTCAAGAAAGCGGAGAATTACAATAGGTCATTTGGATTTAGCTACATGGTCACTGGTGACTTCTGTAAAGCGCAGTTTCAGTGGAGTGTGGGGATCTGAGACCTACTGAAATGCATCACAGAGTGAATAGGAGATGGGGGAAGGGAAATAGCCTGTGTGGCAACAAAAAAAACAAAACAAGCAAAAATGCTTTCAACAACCCTCCCTGTTTGTTCCTTTACCCTTGTGAATTAAAACCCAAAGGAGAAGGTCTTAGATCAGATCACTGCACTCATACGAAATGTAAATCAAAGGAAATTATGAATGACTCAAAGCCAGGAGTTCTAGCAAACACATTATTTAGGTGGCAGGATCATGATGTAAAATGGTCCTAGCAGGTTGGAAAGATACAAGTATAGGTTAGCTTTTTTTCATGTCAGTTTTCCAAATTCACCAATGATGTTTCCTGCCATTATTTTTGGTATTTCAAGGATTCTGCATAAAAATATTCAAAAATTGATCCTCACAGTTCTTGGTCTCCTAAACTCTGATAATTTATATTTATTCCACTTAAGAACATACTTTCATAGCATCAACAATAGTAATCATGGTTACCAGTTCTAGATTTCTTTCATTTACCAACAATAATCTAATTCATTTATTAATTTAATCCTCATGGTATAAATTGAGATTTAGATCATTGGTGCAGATAAGGGAGTTGGCATTCACAAGATTAAATAAATTGCTTAAGTAATGTATTTGTTTTTACCTAGAATTAAATTATTCAATTGTTTTCACCTAGAAAGTTTCACATCTAAAACCCACAAATTCTTAAATTTGGATCAGTTCTCAATACTGCTTCTTCATATGCCAGACTGCTGAGTACAAAAGAGAAACTCACACAGCTGGCTAGATTAGTATCTAATTTATCCTATACATTTATACTACAATGCATTCTAAGAAATTTCATCTGGGTTCTTTTTTCTTTTTTTCTTTTCTTTCTTTTTTTTTTGGTCACTTTCTCATTTCTGCTCTTCCATGACTCAAAAACTTCTCTGTTCAAACATCTTATGCAATATCCAATATAATCTTCATTGTCAGAAAACTCATATCCTATTTTGCAGAGATATTGGAGGCCAGCAGATTTAAACTTGCTTTAATACTTATCTTTATAAACCAATGTATTTTTTTTCCTACATTCATTCTTCTCTCCTTTTTTCCAATCTCGAAGAGAAAAAGGCCCCATTCAGAGTTTAAGGTTATTCTTTCTGTGATTTCCATCTGAAATATACTTCTTTAGATCCATTCTTCATTGAGAAACTACAATTTGTGCTTCCAGGCCCTGCTTACATTTCTTTTTGTGAAATATTCTCTGACCAAGCATTTTCTGCATGCTCGCCAAACACTGTAAGTTTTCTATAATGCTCAGGCTGTATCTACACACACATTTATCCTGCTTATCACTGTGTGGTTTATGATGTGGGGGGCACACATGGTTGAATGTTAGAAGAAAAAAGTTTCCTAACCCCCTTTGCCACATACTATGATTCTATAAGACTGAGCCAGGACTTGGAAATTGGTGATTCATAAATATTGTTATGTAATTATAATGGTCATCCTGGGTTGGAAACCACTAAGTAGTAGAAGGAACATAGGCCTGAGGTCTGAGAGAAACAACTTTATGTTCAGCTCTGAAACTTAATAGAAGAATGGTTTTCCACAAACTTCTCAAATTACCTGACCCCCAGCAATAAATCTTGCCTCTGTTTTCAACCCACTTTGGGATTTCTACCAGGTCTTCCCATCTCTGTTAGTAGCCACAGCCATCATCATCTCTCTCATCTGGCTTATTGCAACCCACTGACTGATCTCTGATTCACTCATGCTTCCTCTATTACCTTTTCTCCATCCAAAACTGAGAGACTCCTTTATGGAAAAGTAATATAATGCCACTTCTCTCCTTAAAAATTCGTCCAGGGCTTCCTTTGACGTGCAGAATGTAATCCAAATTCTTCACAATAGCGTATATGACTGTATAACTTGCTGTTACAAATTTCCCTTTTCCAATTCCTGCTATCCCTTTGATTTCTTCTTCTACTTCCTTTTCACTTGTTTATATCAACGCAGCCATGCTGGGATCTTTGATGTTCCTTAGCTACACTAGACAAGCTCAGGCCTCAGGGTCCTTGGATTTAATATTGTTTCTGTGTAGACTATTTCCCTGCAGATATTCACATGACTCTCTTCTCCCCTTCATTCAGATTTCTTATCAAAATCACCTCCTCTGAGAAGTCTTCCTGGCAAAAGAGTCTGCGCACATTATGCTCACTCTTACTCAAATCACTTATTCTTTTTTTTTATAATTTGTTTTTGTCAATTTCCCTGACAAAAAAGAAAAATATGATGTAAATTCAAGAGGCCAAGGTATTCTGGGCAAGAGATTCAGTAATGGTTCTCGTAGGTGGATGAGGAAATATTGGGGAGAGATAGCAAGTTATTATATTCTATCCTGACCAATAAGGTCACTCAGAGCGGCGCTAAGAACTTAGCATACAAAAGCCAAGAAATAAGATCTGATTTTTAGCACCTGTGGAGGCCTTCAAGCCAGGAAAAGTGATGCAATCTTCTCAGTAAGGAGACTGCAATATTTGTTCTTCCCCAATTTTATTTGCAAAATGTTCAATCACAGAGTTTTACTCCTGTGAGAACAACTCTTACTGGGACTAAAGCAAACAAAACTTTTTTCTTTTCTTTTCTTTTTTTTATTTTTGAGATGGAGTCTCACTGTGTTGCCTGTGATGCAATCTAGGCTCACTGCAACCTCTGCCTCCCAGGTTCAAGCAATTCTTGTGCCTCAGCCTCCCATGGAGCTGGGATTACAGGTGCCCACCACTACACCTGGCTAATTTAAAACTTTTTTCTATATTTAATTTTTTTCTATGTAGTCTGGTTTCCATATTAACAAGCACTGTAATTAGGGCAAAATTTGTTTCATGTGAACTGGTCATAGTTAACTGGTGATATTATGGTGAAAAGCTTGATCATATTTTTTCAATTCCATTTCTAGTCTCTAAAACCATTTCTTCCTCACACAATGTGTTTTCAAGACAGAAGTTAAGTGTTTTTGAGTCTGGTTCCAGTAAGCCTAAAATAACATACCAACTATTTTGATTAGAGAAAAAGGCCATGGGTCATTTTCTTCATTAGATTATGTCAGTTATGGTATTGGTGAACATCTATTATATTTTCTCTGAAATAAAAATGGGCTCTATATAATGTTTAGTTTCAAATAGAGAAAGTGCGGTCTAGAAGGCTTGTTATTAGTTTTCCTTTGTAAAATGTCTCTCAGTTAATTAGAATTGTGTCCGTTTATAAATATTTCATTGGAACTTTATTAAACAAACCTTAAGCCTGTCACAGAGGTGAATGGTGATTGTCTTATTTAAGCCTGAATTTTTGTCTGTAACACTGCCTTTGTCTGGTGACATAATTTTGTATGAGCTTAATGAAAGTGAGTTTGGCTTATTCTACTGTCCCTTTGTTGCATTGTCATGACAAGGTTTCATACAGAAGTATATCCTCTTTTATTTCACTTCTTACCACCATATTATCTGTTCTACCTTTAAATATACTTCTCCATTAATTTACACAGTAATTCATTGTGCATTGGTGTATGCCGCTGAAAAACTAAAAGCATTTAAAAAATATGATTACTGTATATTCACTGGTCATTCATTTGCTTTCAACATAGAATATTTAGGTGAGGTTCATAAGAACTGGAAGACTTATCAGCTGTTCCAAAACAAGGATATAAGAAGTGTGCCAAGAGTTGCTACCTCATGGAAATAAACCCATGAATGTTTGATGTCCCCTCCAGTTCACTCCTGTACCATAGTACATATCATAATGCATATATTTTAAGATTTTTATTAAAGTGAGCATTTTTCTGTCCATTCAAAATATCATATTCAGCATAGTGATTATAGGAAAATCATTTCAAGAAAGCAAATGACTTTGGATTCCTTCTAGCCCTGGCTATAACTGACTTTAATAGGACCTTATTAAAGTCAGTTTAACTCAAAGAGTCTCATAAGTAAGCTTTTTTTTTTTTTTAAACAGGGAATTGCTCTGTCACTCAAGTGGAAGTGCAGTGGCACAATCTGGGCTCACTGCAACCTCTACCTCCTGGGATCAAGGCATCCTTCCACCTTAGCCTCCCAGTTGCTGGGACTACAGGCATGTGCCACCATATCTGGCTGATTTTTTTCTTTTTAGTAGAGAAAGGGTTTTTGCCATGTTGCCCATGGCATTCTTGAACTCCTGAGCTCAAGCAACCCACCCCCCTTGGCTTCCCAAAATGCTGAGATTACAGGTGTGAGCCAGCACGCCTGGCCAGTATTCCTTTTGTGTATGTGTGTAGGTGGGGGGAGGAAGGCATCAGTTTTCTGACTAATAAAAGCAGATATTAAGAGTTCAAACATTTTTTAATTTAAACTTTTATATAAGATCA
Organism: Plecturocebus donacophilus; assembly: GCA_004027715.1. NCBI lineage: Eukaryota > Metazoa > Chordata > Mammalia > Primates > Pitheciidae > Plecturocebus > Plecturocebus donacophilus. The sequence goes on along the minus strand of PVKP010014285.1, from coordinate 25,963 downwards.
CTTTTTGTTAGTAACTTAATTACTCCTTGGATTCTATAGATCAAAATTTTAAAGACCATTAAGATACAATTCTGTATACACCATATGCCTCATAAGATGATTTGGTCAACAACAGGACACCTATACAACAATGATCCTATAAGATCATAATACTGTATGTTTTCTGCACCTTTGCTAGGTTTAGATATGTAAGTACTTACCACTGTGTTACAGTTGCCTACAGGATTCAGTAGAGTTCATGCTGTACAGGCTTGTCACCTAGAAGCAATAAGCTATACCATGTAGCCTAGGTGTGTAGTAGGCTATACCATCTGGGTGTGTAAGTACATTCCATGATGTTCCCACAATGCCAAAATCTCCTAACAATGCATTTTTGAGAATATATCCCCATCATGGAGAGACACATGAATGTACTGCCTTTTGTTTGTACCATTGTGTTCTTCTTCAAAGAAAAATATGTCATGCACGTTACACACAACTTTAAACTCTTATTGGCATTCACATTAGCAATTAAGAATGCAGGAATGTACAGTAAATGCACTAACTGTGCCTTGACCATTTGCTGACCTGATACATGAATTAATATATTTGATCTGACTTGAGGAAATTGAGTTTGGAAAAGAAAATGTGCATTTAAAGTAAGTAAAAATATATTAAATGTTTCTTACTGGTTTAAAATAATGTTTCAATGAAACAGGATCCCTTAAAATATTTCTCATTAAACATTGAGCTTCTTTTCTTCTATTATAAATTACCTATCAAAATAGTAACTCTCTCTTGATTAAAGGTGGATTGGTATAATAATATACTATTAGGTCTATACCCTTCAAATTTTTTTCTAATTTATAGAATAATCATGACTATGATATCAGGAACAAAAATGTCCTCAAGAACAGGGCCCTAATTGGGAGAAAACTTGACACTTCCCATTTCCATTTTAGCAGTTAAAAAAATCTACATGCTAAGTTATTTTGTAGTTAAAAAGTTTAATTTTGTTTAAAATTTCACTAAGTATGAAACATGATCTGAATATTGTTAAAAGGTCATGCAAACTAGAACCATACCTACTCAATTTGAATCAACCAAAGTATATTTAAGCATTTTTTCAGAGAATTACTTGTATTATTAATATTTAGCAACCTAAATCATTTTTATAAAGTGATAATGAAACAGATTATCATAAGAGATTGTTTTTGTTATGGCTGCATCAAAAGAAACTAAAATGCATTGTGGCAGGAAGGACTGGTGTCATTTATAGTGACATTTCAAGTAATCTGGGAGTGATAGATGCTTGACTTTGCTAAGCATCTATAGATGCTAAATTTGTGCTAAGATTAGCACCATTTACCTGCTTTTTGTGTCTTATATTAAATACTCAGTGAAAAATGTTTTTATGAAAGTAATTCTGTGTTTTTCAAATTTCATGACCCTTTTAATAAAGCTGTTAAATTAACGGCTTTATGAGGTTATAATTGATGTACAAAGAACTACACATCATCAGTATGTACAATTTGATGAGTTTGGGCATACACAAACACTCATCATATTGTCATCACAATCAAGGTAATCAACATATCCTGAACATTTTAATAGTACTATAGAGACTTCTCTGCCTTTTAAAAGCCCTGGTAGACTCAGTGAAACAAAATCTCTTTAATTTTCAACATTCCTCTAATGTATCAGCTCTTTCCAACTAGGATTTACCAAGCAATATCATTTTGGTTGAATTACCATGAATTTTAAAAAATGCTAAATAAAATAAAGTATGTTAGAATTTTATAGCCAGTTGAGATTTTTATATGCGATCTGAATTTTTAGACCAGTGGTTCTAATGTTGGTGAGAGAGAGGGACAGTTGTACTGCGTGGGAGACACTTGGCAATGTCTGGCAATATTTTAGTCGTCACAATTGGAGACCGGTGCCAGAATCTAGTATGTAAAGGCCAGGGGTGCTGCTACGTGCCCTACAAGGCACAGGGCTGTCTTGTATTATCTGGCTCACAATGTCAACAGTGCTGAGGTGCAGAAACACTGATTTAGATTAATCATTGTACTCAAAAGTAAAGAGTGTGCAAAATGTGTTGTCTGCCTTGTGAAATTTGGAGAAAAAAAAAACAAAGCTCTATCCAACCATTCTACATTTCTGACATCTGTGTTACATATAATTGGGGATTCTCTTTCTTCTAAATACCCATTGTGTGCTTCAATGACTGCTAGGATAAGAGCCACTTGTTCCTACAGTAATTGTCACAGGATAGCTGCCAGATGGTAATACTGAGAAGGACAACATGGAAAAAAAAATCTGTAAGTTTTTTTTTTTCTCATTTCAGTCTTCATAGGGTATATAAGTTGATCTAATGTTTGAAATTTCTTCCATCCTACTTTAAGCAGAAGAAATGATAATTCCTTCATGCAAATGGCACCTAAATGGTGAACAGACATGACATGTGAGATTCTTTTAATACATCTACTTATTATTTGTCCCAGTGGTTTATTTAATATCATTCAAAGAGGGGAGTTTTTTTTTTTTGTCACAAAAAGATAATCTGTGTGGATTTATGACTCTTCAGTTCACTTCTGGAGAGTGCTGTGATAACTTTAAGTCAGAAATGCTATTAGAATGTCCAGGTTTTATTATATGTATAGCTATGCATTTGATTTAAATCTTCACTGTGACATGTAAGACTGGCTACAGGCAGGCTGTTGCCTGGAAATAGGCATGACCAGCTTCTTCTCTTTTTTCCATTTGACTTTTCCAAAGCCTTTCAAATTGAGATACAGAGAGGGGCATGGTGCAGCGGGTAGGCTTTTACACAGAGTTGCTGCTAGAGAATGATTGTGAGTTTGCTAAGTGTGGCGGATTATTACCATGGACTTTTCCTAGTTACTTGTCTAGTTTAAGGTTTCATGGTGTCACTGAGGCACCTCTGCTTGGACTCTGCTGTCACGTGGGTTATAGGCACCCTTCTCTGAGTACTACTCCCTGCATACCCCTGGTTTTTCAGGAGTCCCCTTCATGGAAAGTCTCTTTGAATTTCACTGTATACACAGAAGATACTCTTGAGCAAGACTCACATTGACTCCAGGCTGACACTTCCCTGCATGACAAAATATCTAATCTATAAGAAACATTCACCTATCATTTATTTTGACAGATTCTAGCAGTGAATTTCCTACCAAAGAACTTTAGTAAAATTTCTTTCTTCTTGGGCTCACCTTTCAAACCCCATGAAACACAGATCAAGGTGACCTTTGTAAGTAACCTTGTGAGAACTTTGTGAGTCATCTCTGCCTTTAGGCTTAAGGAATTAGCAGCTTTCTGGTCATCCACATTTGGAGAGAAATGTTGGGACTCAGCATAGCAACAATGCTCCAAAGTAAATCCCTCAATCTTCATTCTCTCAAACTTACTGATATGCCCAGCTACTTTCAAAATGTGCACCTTTGTAGGCTCAGAATTTATTTGGCTAACTGACATTTATTGTTAATTGGGGCCTGAGTCTAAATATCTAAGATACCACCTGTGATTATTAGAAGAATTCACATCACAATTTTCTCATGAATCAAAATTTTATAGTATTTGAAAAGATGAAAGAATGAAACCATATTGATACCCTTTTCCTCATGTGTCATTCCAGTGATTAAATACTGTAAACAATATATGAAACTCTGATACTATGAGAAACTTATTCGCCTCTTAGGCTATGTTTGTGCCCAGATAATGACAATGTGATATCACAGATGAAATAAAGGAGAAATTGTGTTGTAATTTCCAGTGAGTATTTTATGCACACACATATATATAAAATACATATATATGTAATTTCCAGTATGTTATGCACATATATGTATATATGTATTATACATATATGTATGTATACACACATATAATATATGATATAATATACATATATATGCATCTGTACATATAGATGCATATATACACATATATATGTGCATAACATACTGAAAATCACAAATGCATATATCTATGTATATGTGTTTACATATATGCATATATACATGAGTATGTGCACAAAATACTCACATGCACATATATGAATATGTGTATATATATGCACATATATATGTACATAAAATATATGTGTGCATACATATATGTGTATGTATATGAGTGTGTATATATATAGTGTTTTTCTTTGTTAAATGGTTTATAATGGTGCAATTTTCAATTCTGGTGTGAAATATTAAGTAAATAATGGCAGTTATTATTCTGAAAAAAGAAATATAAGAAAGTTACTTTAAATAGTAATATTTTGACAATGCAAAGCTATCTAGCAATATTGCTCAGACAATACAAAGCTAGTTTTATTCATATTTGTCCTGCTAATCTGGAAGATAAAACTGATCCCTCCCGGCAAGGTCTGCACTAGTTGGAATGAGACATTGTGTTTGTAGGACCTATGATCTTCTTTACAGAGAAAAGCAATTCATAAAGTTAGAAAAGCGCACTGTGTAAAATCCAACTCACATTCTATAGAAGTAGTGTGAGGACTGCTCAGAGTGATGAGAAAGACTAAATAATATCAACAGTCAAACTAAAAACAGCAAGGAAAAAAAACCCTATTCTTCATAGTTTATTCTTGAGAATATGACATGGAAAACGTATAAGAAAATATAATGTATCTTAAGGGAGAATGTTATTTATGTATTTTTTCCAAAGGGCCATGTTCTTAACTTTTTCCTGCACTGCATTTGTATATTGTTAATATCTTTTTTAAACTTGAATTTGTCTTAATTCTACAGTTTACTTTGCATTAAGTGCTCTGGATCAAGGCATGCAAATATGCTATTGTGAACTTGTATTTTGGTTTTATCTATTTTTTAATTGCATGTAACACAGATGATTATGATTATGAGAAAATGTTTTAGATTAGCCTGTATGTTCAACAATTTTATTTTTGTTGTTCACTCTTCTTCCATCTCAGCTTCCTTATATGATCATTTTCCTGTTTCCTGAAGTATGTTTTTATAGGTTTCTTCAGTAAATTGTATTTGCTGTGTTGATAAATTAGTTTTTATTTTTCTGAAAGTGTATTCATAATCCTTTAGTCTTGAATACTTGCTTTGTTGGATTAAAAAAAAAAAACTTACTTGATCCTAATTTGCAGACATCAGGAGCTTAATTTGGAGAAATTTTCTTGTGGAGAAAATTTGTCTCCTGCTTCATCTGAAGACCATGAATTCCTAACAACGTGGTATCACTTTGGCTTCCTTTGAGAGGACTAGTTAGTGTGAGAACCTGGGAGACAGTTCTCTACCAGGAATATAAGCAACATTATTATTGGCATCTTCCATTTTAGGAAGATAATTATAATCAGTATTCACAAAAAAATATATTCAAGTTTTATTTGATCTGGGATTTGAGGGTGTACCTAAAGATATTCATGACATACTGTGAAAAATTTTCTAAATTGTAAGTAATTTAAAAATAATAATGTTCGCATACTAAAAATAAATCTAATAATAGTAGTAAAGTTTTTAAAGATTGTCACAACCTTTTTTCCCTGCTTTGTTTGTACAAGGCTTGGGTAGTAGACTTGCTAAGTGGTGAAATGAGATATTCAAGTTTCATGCTTAAAGCACAATGGATTAATGACTCACAGATAATACTCTTCAGGTTGTTGTTTGGTAACATATGGGATGACTTAAGTTGTTGTAAATAATGCACAATGGTCTAACATTCAGTGGAAGAAGCAAGGGTGAAATTGAGATTTAACACAGAAACTACAGATTTAATATTTAGCATCACTTTACCACTCAAAATTTAGTTTTCAGATCACAAATTTTATATCTATTTTGTTCTAATTTTAATTACTGCCTCCAGATTTCTTATGTAAATAAATTCTTATAGACGGTTAAATAATGTGCCTCTCATTATTATTGTTTATAAAAAAAATCAGTTAGAAAGACATCATTACCAAACTGGATCTTATAGATGGATCTACCAGATCTGAGTAGTTGTTCAGAGCTCCAGGGTCTGTCTGTTAGGATGGGTGGTCTAGAGGAGAACACTCTGCCATGTGGATGTCGCACGTTCCGTAACACTTCTTGCTCAGACTACATGATACTTAAGACTCATCAAGCCAAACTTGAGAGAAAGTGGTTATTCTTGCAAGATTTCTAGTGATCCCAGAACCTTTGTGAAGAGAAATTCATATTTGTTTACAAAGCTATTATAATATATATAAAACACTAAGATGTAATTTTAAATTAATATCTGTAAGTATATTTTGGTTCTGGTATTAGATTAAAAAACATAATTCCAGAAAGTAAAGCTTATAAATAATACGTAACAATAGTCATATAAACATTTAAAAAAAAAATTAATTCTCCTTATGGCTGTCCTGGTCAGAATTGTGAAAATATAAATGTAATAAAAGCCCTAGCATCATCTTATAAAGAAAGAAAAATTACTTTTAGCTTTTATAGTGAAACCTACCAAAATGAGTCAGTTTGACAGTATTTTTTCAATAACAGTGTTAGCATATATTGCCCATTAAAAAGGAAACTAACAAAATTTCTTTCTTAAAATATTGGTAACTTCATTGATACACAGTAAGGTAAGTAGGTCTTGACTCTCCAAATTAACCAATTATTCGAAAACTCTCCAAAATAGTTTTTTGTTTTGCTTTGAGAGATGTGCAAGTTCATCAACATAGAGAAATTCTTCAGTTTTCATTTTAGTGCTTTGTAATAGTAAATGGGCATAAATCAGAGCACTTGTATAATAATAGCCTACACTAAAGAATAGATGTTTTGGCCGGGCATGGTGCCTGTAATCCCAGGACTTTGGGAAGCCGAGGTGGGCAGATCACCTGAGTTTAGGAGTTCAAGACCAGTCTGGCCAACATGATAAAACTACATCTCTACTGAACATACATTAATTAAAAGGCCTGGTGGTAGGCGCCTGTAATCTCAGCTACTCGGGAGGCTGAGGCAGAAGAATTGCTTGAATCTGGGCAGCAGAGGTTGCAGTGATCCAAGATAGCACCATTGCACTCCAGCCTGGGCAACAGAGGGAGACTCTATCTCAAAAAAAAAAAAAGAAAAAGAAAAAAAAGAATAGATGTTTCAAAATGTTTTAAAGGATTATTTACTATGCATAGTCTGGCTTCTTACATTAATTTTCTTATTTTTAAATTTACCCCTTTGAAGTTTATCAACTGTCATGTACCATTTTCAGATGAAAATAATCAGTGATTATTGAAAATGGAATTTAAAGTTCTGTGAATTAGATGGGAAACAAAAACTTGCCTTCATTTTTTCCAGATTCCATTAGACCATGAAATTTGTGATGTCATAGATTTTCTCTATTTTGTTTGTCTAGCACCTACAAGAGTGACCAATACAGTGAACACTACATTTCTGCTTACTGCGTGCATGAATGAATAAATGTATAAAGACTATCGCATGTGGCCATTGCTCACTTACTATTCAGCTCAAAACCATGACTCTTCATGTCACATTATTTTATCTCCTCTCTTATTCTGTTCTAACACCTAGGTTTTAGACAGGTGATTTTATTTTAAAAATGCAAACCATTCTTTAAAAATGCCACTCAAAGCCAATAAAGAATTAATCCCTCTAAGATATACACTTGCATATATTGAGACTTCCAAGCAGAGTCAGACTTTAAAGCCACCGAATGAAAGAGCTCTAATATGTGTCCTATTATCACAGAGACTGAGTACCACAATTTTACTTTTGAAATTTTTATATTGTCTCTCTTCCCTGCTCTCCTAAATAGAAGGGGGGAAAAAGCAGTACAGTCATTATGGCTATACAGTCTTTATGTTGAATTTTCTCTGAGAAATTTTTAACAATTATGAATAGAAAGAGTAAGAACCCAAAGAGCATGGCCTGAGTCATTCCTTGCTTGTCTTTATGTGGGAAAGTTGAGTCTCATCCTTGATCAGTTCTGTTGCCAGCATGGGAAGCTGACAGCATAGTCCCTTCCAAGTAATAACCATAATTTTCTCCCTTCTATTTTATTTTCTCATTTTTCATCTTATAATGAGCAGTTACAAAAACTTATGGGTCCAAATGTTTCATCAAGTCAGTTAACTTACTTTCTAACATTTTTGAATAGCCCATTTGAAGCCAGTTAAGATTGTGACTCTAAAAATACCAAATATAAAGTTTTGCTAAGATAAGTCATCAAGCTGAATAAAAACACAAATATGACCTTTGGTATGGATGTGCATATAAGCAGTGGGCTGAATGCATGCTTGTATTTAAAAGTAAAGAATTCTGTAATCCACGTAGAAATCTACATCCAGAAACACACACATAGTCTAGCCGTAGCTACAGGTAGGGTGCATGTTTCTTTTACATGTGAATCAGAAAACCTGATTTTATTATTCTCTGTGTTATTCATCAAGGTAGTCAGGGCAAGCCTATTGGGATATTGTGCATTCCTTTCAGAGAAAGTAAAACAGGCTGTTGAAATTTCTCTTCTTAGGAGAGAAAACAATGAGGTCAGCTAGAATGACAGATTGTCATCACCAGGGCAAGAGAAAGGGGTCGAACAAGTCAGTGTATGTTTTCTAGAGCCTAGAGAATGTATCTGATTCTCTGAAGTATATTTTTTTCTAGATGCCAGATGAAAATGCAATACTAATGTGGGTAGAGGCAATTATTATTGTCATAAGCATTATTACTTAACATTTAACATGTTTTTTTAATCTTACATGCTACATATTATTATATATGCTCTAAAATATAATATTGGCTTAATTCTACAACAAACTTGTGAGTTTGGTATTACTAGCAATAGTTAACATATTTGAAAAAGTTGGAAGAGATATAATAACTCATTTCCATGGAATCAGCATTGATATATTAAAGGAGACTAGTTCTTTTAAACAAAGGGAAAATGTGACTAAATAAAACTTTGAATAAAAAGGAGTGCAAAACTGCTATTGGTGTTGGAGATATGTTTTTAAAAATTTGCTATGTATTACAATTAAAAATATATGAATGAAGTATTTTGAATATAGTTTCCTAAGTCTATTAAAGTTTGCCAGGGCATGAGTGACTAAAATATAAATGACCTGGCTTCTAAACATGTTCTCCTTCACCATTTCATCAATGCCAAACATACTTATTAATGGTTTAGAAAAATACACCCTGCTATGGTTTATTACCAAATAGCAATGATGTAAATTACATATCCAACACTGACATGCCACTACATTATTAACAGGGCCACAGAGGCCATTGAAACTACGCTGTATGCACATTTACAGTAGAGGACATATTGAATGTTAAGCTTTAGTATTTTAGTATATTTAATTTGGCATACTTGGTGCTGTTCTTTGTGAATGTTAATCTTTTCAACCAATACAGCAGCATGTCAGTATCTTCATTTGCAGAGTCTAATAGGCTTATATCCTGAAACAATAAACTTATAATAGCTTGTCTGTTGCTTGGTGGAGATATGCATATTCAGCATGAACAAGGTGTTGCATGCCCTATTTTTGCTCAAGGTTCTTTATATATGCCCTTCCTTTCCTGTCAGGAACACAAGCCACATTTATAAGTTTTTGCTGCATAGTTTGGAAATTTTCCATTGTAGTACAATTCACTTTCCTTTTCCATTATTGATATAGTGAGTAACTAAGAACATTTATATTTGTAAGGTGAAGTGAGGTTTAGACTGGTTTTTAATATTGCATTGAGACTGATTTCTTTTTTTAGAGACAAAAGTAAGATTTGAAAAAGGTGCATGCTTGTAGTATAAAATAGAAATGTACATAAAAGATCTTAATACAGATTACTTCTTTCTACCAATGGTAATATTTAACTTAGTATTTCTCAGTGGCAAGGTATGAATCCATTCTATCAAACTACTTTCTTTTCTGATTAATTTCACTTCTGCAATACAGTAGATATATTAATAAGAACCAAAAATGAAACAAAACATTTATAGGACACTTAATAAGAGATTTCACTTCCAAATATTCCAAAATGTTATTATCATTCCAAGACAGCACATATTCTGTTTAGAACTGTTACTTCTTGTTATTATGTTATATTAAAACAATCAAGGTATAAATTTCTAGATAGAAGGGCATTACTCTAAAATCCCTTTCAAAATATTGCAACCTTAGTTGTATACTCTTATCAAATGACCCCAGTGATTGTGCTGCTTTATTGCATTTTACTTCTAATATTTTTGTTCTTCTATGCACAAGACTGAAAAAGATTAAATTTGATTTGTGACAGTCACTACTTCTTGTCTTCAAATAAGTATTTGCAGATTAAACAAAGCATGATTCTAGGGATAAGCATTATTGAGTCTTTTTAGAAAGACTTTTATAAAGTTAACCCATTTTTTTAAAATAATCAAACCTATGTTTTAGGAAATAGAATGCCTGTTATATATATTTCCAAATGAAGCATGAATTTAGAATGTATTCCTCTTTATGCAGGTCAAACTCATTACTTTAAAGCTTTTCAAATCAAGTGTCTTAGCATCATACACTTAAATGAATTTCTTCAAGATTTTATAGTTATTATCTAAAATATTGTACTGGTCAATCCATTATTCTTTAAATTATTTTCTCAGATTGTATTTAAGTTTTAGTTATTGTTTACGTTTCTGTTTTGCAAATTAATAAAATACTGGGGATTACATATATTTTAAAAACACGTATAGATAAACACACACATTACCCCTCTACTATTAAATCTAGAACTTACTGACCAGTATAAGTTTTTCTTCTACTTCTTGGAACCTTGAGCATACATAATAGCTTTGTTCATTAGATTGTACTATTAACTACAGATAATTAAATGTTGCTTTAGAAATTGCTGTAATAAAGTGATTTAGGCCTACCAATTTAAATCATACAAGCCTTATTAAAATAGTAGTAAAATTTCATTTATCTCTTAAACAACTTTAAGGACTTTTTGGGAAAACAATAATGTATTTAGTATGACCCCCAGAAAAAGGTTTCTGATTTTTTTTTCTCAGCAGTCTAAAATTGGCATATTCTGTATATTAATTTCAAAATGGGTTCTTTACTGTTGTTTCATGTTAAATACAAGATAACATATTTCAGCTATTTTGTAGTGGAGAATAAAGCATGGAAATTTATCAGCCTGGCTATTCTATTGTGACCTTTCTTCTAAGTTGAAATGCTTCCAATGAAGCATTTGGTACTACACATTAACAAAAGAACAAATTTTACAGGAATGAATCCATATATATGTACACATGAATATGTGTGTGCATATATATGTAATTTCTTTGGTGATTTTTAAAAATATTTTTTACTTTTGTAGAAATGAGGTCCAGCCTAGTCTCAAACTTCTGGTCTCAAGTAATCCTCCTACCTTGGCTTCCTAAAGTCCTGACATTACAGGTGTAAGCCACTGCACCAGCCAATCTTTTGAACACTTGCGAACACTCCTCAGGTTTCTAAGAGGGATTCATGTTAGGCATGACCCTGCAAAAAAACAGAGTGACTTGGGACAAAGATGGTAGACAGTGTTTGTGCTAAGTTTTGCCACTCTGAAGTGCAAATTTCTCATGAAACATATGTATAATTTTACTTTATAGGATTGATATATTAAATTTAAAATCTGTGAAATACCATTCAGTATTCATGTTACATGGCAGATGCTCAATGAATGGTAGCTTTCATTAATATTACTAATAAGAAAGTAGTTGTTAAATATATAGACTTTATAGCCAAATTATTTCTCTACTACTTCTTAGTTATTTATCCTTTTCAAGTCAACTTCTGGAGCTGAAGGTTTCTCTTCTATAAAATAGAGGTAGAACTTGCCTCCTGATTATTAATACATGTAGCATAAAGTGCGTAATAAAACTATGAAAAAGGTTGCTCCTATTTTCTTATCTCATAGAGGATGTGATATTTAGATATTGAAGTTTAACCAAGTAATTAGCAGTGTTTTGTGCAGAACTAGGTTGGAAGGCAGTCTGGAAGACAACTAAGAAATAGGTAAATGCTATAAAAGTTACCAGAAATATTACAAATATTATTCATGCTAGTAATAATGCATTTTAGAACTGAAGGAGCTGCACAACTTAGCCAAAATATAACAAGAGGAGTTGAGGGAATCTGGAATGAACTGGATTTTGAGAGTGCTTGGTCAAGATGGGTGGGGATCATGTCAGAAGTCAAGAAAGTTACTGGTATGGAAGCACCCACCTGTTACACAAGAGTTCCATCTTACCATGCATCTGGAATGGCTCTCTCTCTCTCTCTCTTTTTTTTTTTTGAGATGGAGTCTCACTCTATCACCCAGGCTGAAGTGCAATGGCGTGATCTTGACTCACTGCAACCTCCACCTCTGGATTCAAGAGATTCTCCTGCCTCAGCCTCCCAAGTAGCTGGGACTACAGGCATGTGCCACCATGCTCGGCTAATTTTTGTATTTTGAGTAGAGACGGGGTTTCACTATCTTGGCCAGTTACAATTAGTTTGCACTCTCATTGCTCTGTTTCTGGGCTCCCGTTACAGACTTCCTGGAACCAGCCCTGCTACTTTCATCTGACTTATTTCCTGCTTTTCATTACCAGCTATCAGGCACACTGTCTTCCAGTTGTGCAGTTGGAAAGACTGAACTCAAAGTCTCAACCACCATGTTGGAAAATACTAACTGTGCAAACTTGAATCAGCTTTTTCTTTTTTTATTATTACTATTTTTTTAAATTGCATTTTAGATTTTGGGGTACATGTGAAGAACATGCAAGATTGTTGCATAGGTACACACATGGCAGTGTGATTTGCTGCCTTCCTCCCCTTCACCTGTATCTGGCATTTCTCCCCATGCTCTCTCTCCCCACCTCCCCACCCCCCACTGTCCCTCCCCTATTTCTCCCCAACAGACCCCAGTGTGTGATGCTCCCCTCCCTGTGTCCATGGGTTCTCATTGTTCAACACCCGCCTATGAGTGAGAACATGCGGTGTTTGATTTTCTGTTTTTGCGTCAGTTTGTTCTTTCCAACTTTTAGTTTCAAGGGGTACATGTGCAGGTTTGTTACATGGGAAAATTGCATGTCACAGGGGGTTGGTGTACAGATAATTTTGTTACCCATGAAATCAGCATAATACGTGATAGGTAGTTGTTGAGTCCTCACCTTCTCCCAACCTCCACCCTCAAATAGGCCCCAGCGTCTATTGTTCCCTTCTTTGTGTCCTTGTATACTCAAGGTTTAGTTCCCACTTATAAGTGAGAAATGCAGTTTCTGGTTATCTGTTTCTGTGGAGTCAATTCTGTAATGTATTTTAGCCTCATTTTCTACATATGTTAAATGGAAATCATCATCACTTCTCACTAAATACTACAGAGGACATAATTCAGCCTATTTTTTATTTAAAAGAATATTCGTATTTTAAGTTCCAGGGTATATGAACAGGATTGCAGGTTTGAAAAGTTTCTTTTAAAAATATTTTGTGTAAACAATTCAAGAATAGTATAGAAGCCAGGATGTTTGATGATATACATGACAGGTGATTGGAATCTTTTGAATGCTCATATACGTGGGCACCCATTGAACAACCTGGTTGTAAGAAGTTTAAGTCACTAGAGGCAATACGCAGAGAAATTAGACACTACAACTGTTAATAAAGTTCTGTGGTATTATGCCTAGTGGCTTCACAGCAAATAAGTAGGAATTAGTAGTCTTTTCTGGGTTCAGAGGCCTATTTAAAATTTTAGATTTTAATGTACTATGAGCTTTATATCTTCTAAGGTCTTTTGCAGTGCAATTTTGCCAATATTAATTATTCTGAACTTATCCTTGTAATTTGTATTTTTACATCTGTTATATCCTTTTGATTTATTGCTTTGATCTTATTTTAGGTTCAGCAATCAATTTTGGTTGAGGTCCTGATCATTCCAGTTAATTTAGTGAACTACAAGATATAAAATTATTTTAAGTAAAATCTCCTCACATTTTCACAGTGGTAGGGGTCAGGGAGAGTTCTTACATGAAATATTTAAGAAACATCTGACTGTAACCCAACCAGCATGTGGGGAAATTACATTATTTCTGAGACTATTTTAACATCAAAGCTCTGAAGTGAAGGGTAGTCATTAAAAGCCGAATTACTGAAAGTATATCTGGTTAGTGCACTTAAACACATTTCAGCAGACTAAAATAATTTAAAATCTGAAGTGTGATCCAGAATCACATGTGTCAATTACTATGTTTTCTGTGGTATTAAAAATGCATGCAGCTGGAGGCTTTAATTATATGAGACTTCTGACTTAGAAATGCTTTGGCTTTTACTTTTTGAAAAAGTCACCTTTTCAGAAATCCAAGGGAAAACATTTGTAAAATGCATAGTGCCTTTTCCAATTATCTCTTATTGAAAGACAGAACAACACTAGAGAGTTATAAAAGTGAACTGAAAATATGATTTTGTATGAGATTTGATTAGTGTTTGTTGAAACATTACTAGGAAAAAGTAAATTTTCTGTGCAGGACTTGTCTTCCTCACATCCTGATCTTATTAAAACAAATGTGATCCAGTATTTTTCATTTTCTCTCGTTATAATAAATTTAGAGTTCTACCATTATATTTTTAAAGTAAATTTTGGACCTGTCTTTCACAAATAGGTAACATTTCTTTTCTTGCCATTAAGATAAAGGCTCAAAAAATAAAAATATGGTATACATATCACATATATAAATATTGTAAGCTTTTTTATCATGCATTTTCTATATGTCACCAGATTTTTAAAAATTATCTTATATAAAGCTACATGAGTTGCTTCTAAATATGTGATTAGTAATTACAGTATTAGAGTGATGTCACAAAAACATGGACTGCTGTGGTTTAAATGTGTCCCTTCTAAAATTCTGATGTGGAAATTTAGTGGCCAGCTGGGTACTGTGGCTCATACCTGTAATCTCAGCAGTTTGGGAGGCTGAGGTGGGCAGATCACCTGAGGTCAGGAGTTCAAGACCAGCCTGGCCAACATGGCGAAACCCTGTCTTTCCTAAAAATACAAAAATTAGCCAAGTGTGGTAGTGTGCACCTGTAATCGCAGCTACTAGGGAGGCTGGGGCTTGAGAATTGCTTGAACCCGGGAGATGGAGGTTGCAGTGAGCCAAGATGGTGCCACTGAACTCCAGTCTGGACAGGGCCCTTGGGAGGTGATTAAGTCATGAGAGTAGAGCCCACCTGAGTGAAATTAGATATTTTTGTAAAAGGGAGTGCTGGAAGGATTTTATCCCTTTTCCTTTTGCACCCTCTGCCCTGTGAAGACACAATATTTCTCCCATCCTGAGGAGGCAATGTTCAAGGCATCACCTGGAAAGCAGAGCCTCGACTCTCACCACACACCCAACCTGCAAGCACCTTGATCTTAGACTTCTGAGATTCCAGAACTGTGAGAAATAAGTTTCTGTTATTTGTTTTATCTCACATGTGGTATTTCATTATAGTAGCACAAAACAAACTAAGAAATGGACCTTGAGAAATCATTAAAACCTTCATCCCTTAAAACGAACAAAAATCTCAGTAACATACATTTTTATTTTTTAGGGAGCAGATGATATTAAAAAAAAAAACCATGTTGTCTTCAGATTTCAAGTTGGTTTAGGTCTCAGATACAGACAAGGAACATGACATTTCTGAAGTGCTTTTTTTTTCTTAAAAAATTTGTGTTATTTGTAAAAGATCTAGTCTCTCTGCTTTCTATTTGCTGGAATGTCCTTCCTTTTTTCTGCCTCCAAATTCCTGGGCACAATGCAGCTCTTCACACTTCCTGGGGAAGCAAGCTGCACAGTGACCCAAACCACACTCATGTGTGTTGGAGTGGTTCACTGATTTGATGGTTTGCTCTCTTATAAATGATATTTTTCATCTCTAAAAATGAGCCTGGGCTGACTTTTGTTCAGAATCAAAGAGAGTGTTGGAATAAATCTCCTCTTCAAGTAGCAGGAGAAAATCAAATGTAGCTCTCATTAAATAAAAAGTCAGTGTGAGTTTTGGAACTCTTCCTATTATCTACAAAACATGTCTTATAGGATCCAGAATGAGGATGTGAAAGAAAAAATGACCTAATTTTCTAAAGGGATTTTCAAATAATAGTTGTTCGGTAGAGTGCCATTGAAAAGGTCTATCAAGTAGAGAAGATATTGATATTCTTTAAGTGATGAGGAAAAGTGACATTCTTTATACAGCTATAAATTCAGTCTTTGGCCAACATTCTTTTTATTAGTTTCAGGGCTTGTTTTTTTTTTTTCCTTTTCTTATAAAAATGTGAGAACATGGCATAGTTTTTAATTGGATATTTTTACCTTATGTGGCATGAATGACCACTTTCCCCACCGAACTGCATGTGTGTTGCTATTTCTTGGATTGCAGGTATATTTGCGGGTTTTTTCAGGTCAGGAATACAAAGCCCCAAGCATGGGATGAGATTCATCTTAGGCAGCATTGTGATACCAACAACTACCATTCTGTTCATTGTCACTGCCTTCTCCCCAAAATAGACTTCATTTTTCCTGAAATAGTTAAGTAAAATGGCTATTCTCCAGAGAATTTCAAACCAGTCTAAAAGCAAACAATGTAGTCATTTTCCTTCTTTTTCCTGCCTGTGCTATAGAAGTTACCTGTATTTGAAAGTGTGGCCTTAAGCCTTGCAGTTTTAGTGCTCCCTTCTCAGTGGAATAATCATACCAAGGAAAAGTTGAACATGTTTTGAATGGAAGAGTGCTTGCTACCATAGAAGCAGTCCAGGGGATTCTGGTCACTCTGCACGCCTTCTCCCAAAAGCATTTTTATCATGTTAATTCTAATCACGGGTGTAGTAATGTAAAGTACAATGTTTGAGTTTCAGAGTACTCCCAAGAAGACTGAAGACTGGAATTCTTGTAAAATCATGACATTCTTCTAAATTTAAAAAGAATTTTAATGAATGATGGCATTTACCTTAATGTTTTGGGGCTGGCATTTTAGAATATTTGTACAGAGGAGTAATTCCTGTATGTTTTTAATTACATTACTTAATAGCCAACTGGTGTCTTGGAGTTTGTCTTTTTCTGTACCTGTTTATCTGAGGGTAAATCAACTGAGCATTTCTCAAGAATATTTATCATGTTATTGGTCTAGCTAGAGTTGTCTTCAGTTCTATTCTAACATTTTTTTCTGCTTTACTAGGTTGTATATTTTAAAAACAAAAATGGATGTAAAAAGGGTATTAGGAAGTTCCCTAAAATGTCAATAATAAAGAAAAGCAGCCGGGCACAGTGGCTCCTGTAATTCCAGCACTTTGGGAGGCTGAGGCTGGTGAATCACGAGGTCAGGAGTTCGAGACCAGCCTGGCCACCATGATGAAACCCTATCTCTACTAAAAATACAAAAAGATTAGCTGGGTGTAGTGGTCAGCGCCTGTAATCTCAGCTACTTGGGAAGCTGAGGCAAGAGAATCACTTGAACTCAGAGGTGGAAGTTGTCGTGAACCAAGATCAGTCCACTGCACTCCACCCTGGGTGTCAGTGCGAAACTCCATCTCAAAAAAAAAAAAGAAAGAAAGAAAGAAAGAAAACCATGACTTTATTACTCTCTTCACAAATCTTAATTCCTATACAGATCAATTAAAAAATTAAAACATGCTCCTGTTATCTGATCAATGGGCCACAGCTGAAGCTGAGAATGTCTGGGCCTCCTACTCCATGGTGTCATGCTATCAGGGCCCGGGAACAGAAGACCTCACTGTCTATCTGTAAACCACTTAGTGGTTGTTGGATCTGAAGCCAAGCACTTAACCTCTTTGAGACCAGATCACTTATGTGTGCAAAATGAAGAAAACCTCACTTTCTCACCTACTTCACAGAATAGTAGTTTGATAATATTTATAAACTATTGTATAAAGATACGGTTTTGAAATTTAGAAAATCATGCAATGTCAAATTACCTAGGATAATTATCAGCATGTTTGCTCAGCAGAAATATGGCATTCACCTGTTACCCCCCCTTGTACTATATATAAGACCCTAGATTTCTGTTCCCTGATTGAAATATCTAAAGCAAGCAGATATGAAATCCTTAGGAGAGCCATTTTATTTTTTCGATATTTAGGTTTAGGCAAGTGATATAGCACTGTGCACTCATTTTAGAGCCAAAGTCAACTAACTAAATCATTAAGAGACTCTTTAAAAACAAATCTACCTCTGTTTTATAATCAACTGTTTTATGTTATGATGACAGATAACTCATGGAACTTGAGCTTCTACACAAACAGTTTCAGTTCCAACTTGTCACATCATAGAAGTGTGTTTTTTAAACCTCTGGTGTGATTTTTATCATTTACTGATTTCAATATAGTAGTATCTCCTTAGAACAGATAAAACCTTCATGCATTTTAATGTATTCTACTGAACGTATTAGACCTTTATCACTATGTCTACAAAAAATGTGCATTTGGAGGAATATTTCTTCTTTTTAATAAAGCTGCCCCTACTGATGTTGTAGTGCCATTTCTCTAAATTTACATAGCATATTTTTGTATCTTATCATAAAGGCATTTGTTTCATGATTGGCCTGTATTTTCCCAGGCAGTGATTACCTTACATAGTAATTTCCCCCACCCCCACACACAGACTCTCTCACATACACATAATTTGCTTGCTTATATATTTATTCTGTATAAATATCCTGATATAGGCTACTTTTTCCTAACAAGTATTTTTACCACCCATTTGTTTAAAATCATGCAGGCATTCATTTGATTCCTGCAGCTGGTGATAAACCAGCACTATTTGCAGGCCTTACACATGCATTTGGCTATGTCAAGAGACATGATTGTTATAAGTGCATTCAAGCACACATTTACTTCTGAATCCTTGAGTGTTCTTGATGCAAGCCACAGAGCTGTAGTGTACCGCTTCACAGATGAAACTCTCAATCAATATTTTTCAGAGGTATGAATAGATATAATTATTGTGTGATCTTATATCCTGTTTCAAAGGCTATAAAAGGTAGATTTCTCAGATTAGAAAATATAACACATTTACACATTAAGGATACTTTCTAATATTCTTATCCTCTCTGAAAACCTATGTAAATTGTAACTACTAACAAGAACATTGATATTCACATATAGCCTCACATGATAATTTCATATTTATATACAGAAGCAATAGATTCAAATATATACTCAATGCATTCTGTATATTAAGGTTTGAGATAAATAAAAACGGTGAAAAGAAGACAAAGACTAGTGTTAAAGAGCTTTTTAAGTTAATAAATAATTTTAGTTATAAAGGTAATTACAATTTACTATTATTTGGAAATAGAGACTAGTAGCTAATGCTTCTTTTACTTTCTTTTAACTTTTTTTTTACTTTTGTGGATACATAGTAGTTGTACATGTTTATGGGACACTGTGATATTTTGATTCAAGCAAACAATGTGGCATCATCAAATCAGGGTAACTGGGATATTCATGTCCTCAAGTATTTATCATTTCATTTTTCTTTTATTTTTATCCTACCACTTATCACTGACTGACGTTTTCTTATTTTTCCAATTTCTCTTTGCCTATATCCTTCCAGAATACATCGTGGTCATGAGAGTATGGACATTTTTTACCCTGTTCAGTGTTCTATCTAGAATGTTCATAAAAATTCCTGGCATATAGTGCTAAGTGAATATTAAATTATGAAGAAAATAAAATGGAGTTCACAATTTTAGTTTCTGGAATTTTCCAAAATTATATGTCATGATTATTACTATGCTTTTTTAGGCTATAATAATTATATCTATTTTACTTGCTTTTTTATTTTAATATTTTACATATATATGAATATATTTATGTAGCATTGTGTTCACATGTTGATACTTTGAAGGAACAATAGAAAATTTAAAGATGCCTCAAAGATATATAATATGTAATACATTCTATTCCCCAAAGAGTTAAGAATAAAAGATGGAGTGGGCAATACAAATACTAAGAAATAGTCAGCAGAGAGTAGAGCTTTTTATCCCTGGGAAAGAGAACTACAGAAGAGATATTGCCTAGTCACTTAGTCAGTTGTTTTCCTACATAAATCTGTCAGAAGAAAGAATAAAAGCTAATGTGTGAAAAAGTCCCACATATATTACAGAAATATTTGAAAAGTTACTGCTATAAGTAGTGAGTAAGGTGAATTATGAGCTTATTTCAAGGCTCTGATCTGGTAGTGCTATCTCCCTGAACTATAATTTTAAGGGTTTTATGGTTTTACTCCTACAGTTTAAAAAAAGAGAAGAGTATATCCAAAACATAAAAGAACTCTTAAAATTCAACAATAAGAAAACAAACTAATTGAAAATGGTCAAAAGATCTGCTTTACCAAGAAAGATATACGGATGGCAAATAAACATATGAAAAGGTGCTCAACATTTATCATTAGGAATTTGCGAATTAAAATAACAGTAAGATGACACTGTGCACCTATGAGCATGGCAAAAACAAAACAAAACAAAAAACCAAACCCCCTGACAATATCAAAGCCTGGCTGTGGTGCAGAGCAACAAGAACCCTCATTCATTACTGATAGGATTGTAAAATGGTATAGTCACTTTGGAAGAGTTTGGCAGTTTCTTACAAAGCTAGAAATAGTCTTTTCATATAATATAGCAATTGCATGCCTATATATCTGTTGTGCATTTACACAGTGAAGTATTCCATGTGAAAAAGAAATGAGTCATCAGGCCACAAAAGAATGAGAATAAATCTTCAATGCGTATCAGTAAGTGAAAGGCCAGTCTGGAAAATGTCACCGACTGTGTGATCCAACTATATGGTATTCTGGAAAAGGCAAAATATAGAAACCATAAAAAGACCAGTTGGTTGCCAAGAGATCAAGGGAAGGGGGAGATAAAAAGTAGAGCATAGGGGGGTCTTTATGTTGGTAAAACTATACTCAATGATGCTTTAATAGTGGATACATGACATTTTGCGTATGTCAAAACTGTCAGAGATTTATGGCACAAAGAATCAACATTAATAAGAAAACAGCCATTTAGGAAGTAAGGAATCCCAGGAAAGATGCAGCCTGAGACGTGAGAACCTAAGTGTATCGCAAATGTATGAAACAGCCTCAGTGAAGAGGATCAGGCTGGGGAGATTCTGATGTAAATAAGTTTGAAAAGAATGAAATCCATAAGGGCAAAAGGAAATTCACATAAACCTGTACCATAGTTAACAAAATTACTTTTCATGGGAGTAGAGCATCATTCTGATACTGCTTATTGAGTATAAAAGAATTGATCAATTAAGTCAGTGGATGACACATGGTGGGAAGCAGGATTCTCACTGCTGAAGTGTGAATTTACAGATAAGCAAAGAGACGAGGGTAAAATGATTCATGTGATAATAAAATTAATTTGAAGCTGTAAGTAGTCATGTTCAACCTAATACAGATGGTTGCATAGAGAAATAGTTTAGATGTATGTACATACACAGGTTAGTATACACACATGGATTTCTCTGTCCATTTAAATGAGAGGACCTGTAAGAAATGACACATCAGTAGCAACAAGCATGTCTAGCATCCAGATCTTAGTGTCTCATAACATTCTTCAACAAAAAATGACCCATGGGACCTACGAGAAATGGCTGATTATAGTAAATATACAAAATGAATCTGTAGTACTTTATGCTTTCAGAAAGTTCTAAACACACACATACACACAAACACACATTCACACACATTTTGATTGGAGTATGTCAAAGGAGTGTAAGAGGAAAATAAAGAGCTCCCAATGTCCAAAGTGCAATGCTGTAATAATTTGAGCAACAAAACAAATAATATATTATTAGATTATAAGTCAACACATCAAATGAATATTCCTGAATATCAAATGAAAATATCCTAAATGAATATTTACCATAACTCATTGAACAAATTAATAAATGAGAGAGAACTTAAAATCTGCCATGCAGAATAATATTTCTAAATAACTTAAGTAGGTACTCCATCCTCAGGAAGGGGAAGCATAACTCCCCATTTCTTCAGTGTTGGCTGCACAAAGTAACTTCCTTCCAGAGCCCAGCACAGAAACAGTATAGGAAAAGGGTAATTTTACAGTGCAGAAAAATGACAAACACCTTCTCAGCCAGGTGATAAAGGTCAACATTAACAGTCATAAATCACGTTGCTAGTTTGCACTCTTCATATGATGCGATGAATATGACACTTTATTTCTCTGACCTTTTCCCCCAAATCCATAACCCCAATCCAATCATGAGAAAAACAAATTCCAATAGAGGAACATCCTACAAAATTCTTGACCATTACTCCTCAAGGCTGTCAAGGTCATCAAAATAAAGTCTGAAAAACTGTCACAGCTAACAGAAGCCTAAGGACAGATGGCAATTAAATTTAATGTGGTGTCCTGGATGGGATTGCTTAACAGAAAAAGAGGACATTGGGGGGAAGACTAATGATACGTGAATGAAGTCTAGACCAGAGTTAATACCAGTCTATCAATATTGGCTAATTGTGACAGATATCTCATACTAATGTAAAATGTTACTATTAGGAGAAACTGGGTGTGGGGTAAATGGGAACCCTCTGTCCTACTTCTTAATTTCTCAGTAAACATAAAACTGTTCTAAAAAATAAAGTGTATTTGTTAATGGTAGGTAGATGATAAACGCCACTCTGAGGTAACCAGAATGCTATTTTGAAACTGAATTACTTGTTTTCTAAAATACTGAGTAATGTTAATCAAAAGATTATGATGCATAGTTACCCTGTGAGCTCCATATGAGTCTACTGCTGAGTTGATCACCAAATCAGTAATCTGTCGTGTGTTCAGACTTGCAGACCCCAGTAATGTACATGCTTTCTTCTAGATTCCAGCGTGCAGTTTTTTTTTTTTTTTTTTTTTTTTTGAGACGGAGTCGCTCTGTCGCCAGGCTGGAGTGCAGTGGTGCAATCTCAGCTCACTGCAACCTCCACCTCCTGGGTTCAAGCAGTTCTCCTGCCTCAGCCTCCCGAGTAGCTGGGACTACAGGTGCATGCCACCACGCCCAGCTAATCTTTGTATTTTTAGTAGAGATGGGTTTCACCATGTTGGCCAGGATGGGCTCGATCTCTTAACCTCCTGATCCGCCCGCCTCAGCCTCCCAAAGTGCTGGGATTACAGGCGTGAGCCACAGCACCGTGCAGTTTTGAGAGAAGTAGTTATAAATCAAAATTGACCTGAGTAACCACCAGCCCAGCATTCAGGACTTTCTGGGGATTGCTTTGGCTCTGCCAGACTTACAAGCAGTAGTGATGTAGAACCTTGTCATTAGCTTGTGTAATGCTCGACAAAGAATAATCTGTCAAGAAATGTTTTCATTTTTACTGGTCAGTGCACTATCCAATGCCAGTTTTGGCATGGTGGATACTAAACAAAGCTTTGTTTTGAATACATGTTTGTTCTGTTTCTCCTTTTTGCTAAATCCTGTGAGGATATGCTCTCCACTTATTGACATGGGGAAGAAGAAAGGTTGAAGGGAAGGTGAAAATGTGCACTAAGATTTGATGGGTGAGTAGGACTTCAGAGAGCAGAGAAGGGTCTATGGCTTTCTAATGGAAACAAGGGCCTGAGATAAATATCAGAGCTATGGACATGCATACTGCACTGGGCAGTGGTTGTTAAGTCTGAGATGGTTGAAGAATAGGGTTTAGAAAGAGATAGAGTGAAAAATAAAGCCTAGAACTGAGACAATCTGTCTCCAGCTTTGGATTCTCAGTTATTCCATTTGAAACCTAGTTCTATAAACAACTTGAATCCATTACAAAGGTTTTGATCTGACTTGGGCTTTAAAAGAGACTTCTGCCTTTGTAGCTCAAAACTCTAAGCAACTTATTTTTCTTCTCTATTCCTTTCTTCTAACATTAGGATAATGATACCCATCTGACTGAAATTTTATGAGCATAATGTAAAATTAAACCTGGAATCCATGGTGCTTTACAAAACAATGTGTGTTGTCTCTCCACAAAATGAAGTAGTATTTGATACTATTAACATAGAAGTCATGAAAACAAAAAAAGAAAAACACTTCTTGGGTGGTGAAAACTTTCCAGTATTGTAAAAGTTAATTAGAATTTGTGTGAATTATACTGTATAATTACCAAGGCAAGCACAGTATTAATGTGAATTTAAAATAGTAAGAGTAAGATTAAAGACATATAATTTAGCTCAAATGTGACATCTTGACAACCTGCAAAAATTGCTAGAAATGAATGGTTTTTAATATTAAGAAATATAATAAGGATTGGTTGATTATTTAATAATTTAGAGAATTTACATAAAAGTTATTACAATGTGGGAACAGTGTTCTTGTTAACTCATTATATGGTGTGGTTATGTTACCAACTAAAGAAATTTAAACTAAAGGGAAAGAATCACTTTACTCTCTTTTTATGTGAACCGACATCACTCTCACTGTATTGTTATAGTTGTGAAGCTAATATTTTATAAATTAGAAAACATAATCTCTAGGTTTGATGTGGTTCCTCGACTTAATCTAGTCCTGCTGTACTAGCCTTTATTATTATTATTTTTAATCCTGTTGATTTTCTTGGGGTCCATATTCAATCCTATATTTAACTTAAAAAAAACTTAAATAGAAAAGTTATATAAATATAATATATATTATATATGATACAATAATTATGTCATATATATATATAATTTGATTACCTGAAAGCATATACTGTATGTTTGAAGCTTGTGTTTATGGAATAGAAATGTATGAGTGTAGAAATGTGTGATTTTTAGAAAACTGTTTCTGGTCCAGCTGCATTCTGTCCACTCATTCCCCAAGTTAAATAATTCATGTTCACTTTGTTTCTGAGTTAGTTTTCATCTTATAAAATTGGAATGATCCTAATGTTGACTCCTTAAACAACTTTAAAGAGATAAAATAAACCATGCTATTATTAAAAAAAAAAGGAAAAGAAAAGCTATTTCAAATTCTTATGCTTAGCAAGTTACAGTTGATCAATATAAATGAGCAAGTAAGTAGAGACCAATTTATTTAATGTGTCCAAGAAAATAGTATATTCCACATTTGTGCTATTTTCAAGGTAATCCTGGTTAATTAAAAAACAACCACCACAACAAAAATTCAAAGACTATAAGCCTAACTTGATCCTTCAGAGCTGTAAAAAATGTGATTAAATATCCAGAGTTTCTGTGTTTTGTTACTGTGACTGTCTCTTTGATATAGGTGTTACCAAAGTATGCGAAACAATAGAAATTCTTAGATGCATTTAAGGTGGTCTATGAATTTATAAGGTCTATGAATTTCAGCTAAACATGTAACAGATCTGCATTTATTCAAGCAAATACAAAGAAACAAAGACATCTCTCAGGAAGAGAAAGTATATAAGATTGGATACATTTTTAAAATGATACCACTAATTTTATTTTTGCTCATTGTTTTATAGTGTGATGTGTGTTTTAGAAATCATGTATTATATTTCTTTAAGATCTCAAATTGGCTCTTTCTTTTGATTTTCTATTTCTGTAAATGTTTAGTTATGATAGAGTTTTCTATATTCATATAAATGTATGTATATGTGTATGTGTGCATGCATATATATACATATGCATATCACCAATATCTAGTTTTTTATAGGTAGTAACCATAAGAAACATAAAAATATGATTTTATATACTTTATATATTTACAATATTAAAGCCTTAAAATATGTACTATATAATAGGTAATATATGCCAAATCATATAGGATATATTTAATGTATAATATACAAACATGAAATATGACATAAAATATATAATAATGATATAGACTATATTAGAAGTCTGTGTTGTCTATTCTGAATTACATAAACAATCATTACAATCATGTCTTTTTTTTTTTTTTGAGATGGAGTTTTCACTCTTGTTGCCCAGGCTGGAGTGCAACTGCTCACCTCAATCTTTGCCTCCCTGTTCAAG